>JAHPZR010002449.1:0-12500 GCA_019787425.1 Platygyra sinensis
ATGATAATGTAATAATGTTTTATTCAGCTCATATTGATGTTATATTGATCGGGGCCGCTAAATATCCCCAGAAGAGCATGTAAGAGCACGCGCGTATATAATCAATTAATACTTTTCTCAATATTTCAATTAGTATCAATCTATAATTTTTATCAACTTTTTATCATTTCAATTAATATTTTAACAAATTTTTAATAAACCTTCTTTCTTTCCGACTTAAAGATAACGCAAAATGGAAGGGAGGGGGGGGGTGGCCCTTTGGGACAAAAGTATGCACCTGAGACGAAGAAGGACCCACGAAGATCAGAGAGAGCCGGGAAAAGAAGGAGTGGAAAGAATATCGAAAGGAGACACAGGGAAGAAGGTCGAATGATAGCCCGGAAGAGACAGAACGAATAACCAAGGGAAGACGACAGATAAGGAGATGGAGAGTGCGGAGAAGAGGGGTGAAACAGAAGAAACTATCTGCGAGTAGAGAATAGCTACATGATGAAGACGATCCAGAGAAAAAGAAAGAAACAGAAATGAAGATGGAGAAGAATGATAGAATGGGGCAAGAGAATAGACGGAAGGGATGGAAGGGGGAGAAGTAGAGAAGAAAAAGAAAGGGTGGGGCTGGGCTGGGAACGGGGAGGTGGAAGAGAAAGAAAGAAGAAGCGAAGAAGAGGGAAGGAAGAATGCCGTCGAGAGAAGGACAAGAGAATGCGGTAAGTCAAGGGTGAAGAGACGGAAGGAGAGGGGTGGGGGAACAAAAGAAAACGAAGTAAGAGAAGAGAGAGGGAAGCAAAAGAAAGAAGAAAGAGAGACATGAAGATAGTGGAGCAGAGAAGCGGCGCGGAGATAGTGGGAAGCGGGAAGAACGAGAGAGCAGGAACTAGAACGAAGAGAGAGAAAGCGGGATGACAGAGGAACAGAGACTAGACGAAAAGGGGAACGTTTGAGAAGAAAGGGAGGAAGGCAGAGACACGGGAAACCTTAAACTACAAGTCTGTTGCTAAGGAAATCTCAAAACCTCCTTTTTTGGCTCCTGAAGTCCAGTGGGCATCAAAGTTTATCGTGTTTGTTCGATTCACGTTTCCTTTAAATGTTTCCAACCACGCCCATATTTGGTATGTGACGTGACCACAATAGAAAACGTCTAAAAACTCGGACTGAGTGGATCGTTTTCGAAATATAACAATATTTTTTGCCAAAACACGGCATTATCTACAACTTGTAGTATGCGTTTGAGGAAATGTACAACATTTCGAAAATTATAGATCTTTAAGAGGCTATAAAAGCACTAAAAAGATCTATATATTTTCGAAATATTGCGTATTATTCCAAGTTAACAGTTTATTTTAATACGTCAAGGAAAGATGGACAGATGTATTTTAAAATTGTTTACTTATGTAAACAATAGCATTCGATTATACCAGTGTTTAGAAGTTTCTCGATGATAAACTAGTGAAACTGACGCCCTGTAAAATGGAAACCTGGTTTTGGATTCTTGGCTGGTCTCTTTCTACCCTAACGATAACTGGAAACGGATTTATTATCTTCCTTGTTTGCAGCAAATGGCAGCTTCGCACCAAAACCAACGCGTTTGTGGTTTCACTGGCAGTGGCGGACTTCTTTGTCGGGATGAGCGTTGTTCCACTAATGTTCTTCTGTGAGATGGCAACTGGGTGCACGCGACAACTTTACGGGATACATTATCTAAGGTTGCTGTTCAGCTACGCTTCAGTGATGAACCTGTGCAGCTTAGTAGTGGACAGATGCATTGCAGTTGTCAAGCCTTTGAAATACTTGACCTTCATGAGGCGTCGCCGTGTGATTCAAATGGTTTCCTTATCTTGGGCAGTCCCACTTGTCCATATAATTTTCTTTTTATTGCACTTGTATATTTTTAAAAACCCTAAATTCAAGGACTTTCTTTCTTGGGTAACGGTGATAGTTTTTGAGCTTCTACCCTGCTTTATTTTGATAGCGAGCTTCGCATTCATGTTCCAAGTTGTTTGTAAGCACCAGCGTGCCGCCCGCACCAGAGGAAAACAGTTACGCTTCAATAATCATCGCGTTTCTTTTAAAGCTCAGGAGAAATCCGCAGTCAAAATAATGGCAGTTGTGATAGGCTTGTTCTTATTGTACTATGGGTTTTATATTCGCTGTACGTTTTTATCACGTATTTTTAAAATCGGTAAATGCAATGGTATGGAGTATAAAATACCTCTTCTAGTCTTAAA
This sequence comes from Platygyra sinensis, assembly GCA_019787425.1. NCBI lineage: Eukaryota > Metazoa > Cnidaria > Anthozoa > Scleractinia > Merulinidae > Platygyra > Platygyra sinensis. Next base: position 2,226 of record JAHPZR010002449.1, read on the forward strand.
CTCCGCCATTAATCCTGTAGCTTACGCTTTCTTTAAGAGAGACATCAAGAAGGAGATAAAACGACGCATCTTTTGTGTCATCCGCAAAGCGTGAGCCTCAAGCTATTAATGAAACATGCTACAACTGCTTTAGTCCAGAAAACTCCTGTAGGAGTAGTGTTTTTACTTATTGCTGGAGTAAAGAATTAATATATTATTTATCTCGTAAAACAAATTAAAAAGCGTTGGAAAGTAAAATAGCTGTTCAGTTGAGTGTATGTAATAAATATAATAACCCGAGTGTCTCCAAAACGTGGAGGCTATTAATGCATAAAAATAATAAAGAACTGGTGTTTCCGATCAAAACTAAGGGAGTCTCAGAGGTGTTTCTCTTGTCCATTCCCGACTGAGTGCAAAACTAAACATTAAAGTGATTCGCGATTGATTCGCAGTGTACCTGGATGCGTTTGAGGATTTATGTATGTTGCTTTCGACGTTTAATTGGCTATTTATATTTAACTCGTTTTTGTGCATATTTCTCAAAAGAAACATCTGAAAAGTTCTAATTGTTTTGCACATGCTTAATAACCCAATCAAATACACACTTGACGGACACAGAAAAAGTTAGTATACTCGAAGGTTTTATTTCCAGCCATCATTTATGACCATTTTACTCGGGTGCTTTATTTATGGGGAGCACAAGTTAATAGAACAATCTTAGTTTTCGAAATTGCTTGAAAATTCTGACAGCAAGATTTAAAGGATATAGAGGTACTACAAGCGAACTCATGTCAATAAAGTCGGGTGGCTCATTGCCGTATGGTTGGTCAAGGACATTTATTAAACTAAAAAACCAACACAACAACAGAAAAATGTCAGTGCCTGTCGCATGGGATAATTGTACCGGGTGCTTTACAGCTATAAACACCTGTAGTTTTTATTTTTAGCTTTAGCAAGGCAGATCTTATTTGTGTCTGAAAAAGACTTTTTTGATCGAAATAAATGTTACAAGTAAGAGAATATCCGTCGCGTTACTTGATTTGAAAGCGAATTAATTGCGAAACTATTTCAAAACGCATTATTATCGGGGATTATCTTGGTCATAAGTGTTTTATCGCGATACTGATTTCAAAGTTAACAAGATAAACGCTTCCTGTTTAAGTTAAGCTGGTACTTAAAAGACAAAAAAGAAACTACTTAAAATTGCAGTTTGTTGAAATGGAGAAACAGCAAAACCGGAACAAGTATAGCTAAACATGCTAAATGATTAATCAGTCCGAAAATTAGAAATTCATGAAAAGAGTCAAAATATGTCTAAAACATGTCAAAACTAGCTAACTCATCAACTTATGCTAATGACCAATTCCCCCCTAGGATATAAGCCCATCCGTTGATAAGCCCATCTAAAAACTCTTAAGAAGTTTTATAAGCGACAATTTACTTTATCCAGTCAAAAAATGATGACAAAACTATCTCTGGAGACGTGCATCTCATTGTCACAGCGACTAAGTCTCACAAGAGTCTCTCAATTAACACTAAGTGAAAGCTCTCAGCTGTTTTTTTTCTTCATTAACTTGACTTGACTTGACTTCATTCAACAGCTTTAACTTCATCCAGTTTAACTTGACACGCTTTAGGTTTACTATAAAAAAAACTTGTCCAAACTTTTCGATTGAAAGGAAATAACTCCTGGGAATAGTCATTACCAGGCTTTTATGTGTTCACTCCACACTTTCGCACGTCCATCGCACTCAGTAAGAGTCATGTTCATTGCCCATGTTAAACAGCTCGGGGGCTGCCTCATTTTTGCTGAATTGAACCGTTATCATGTTTTGTCCGTGCCTTAAATGTATGGTGCAAAAAGTAAAATCTGGGCCCGAGATAAGAAGCCTGCGGAAATAACAGCACCTGCTGTTGTCGCATTTTTTTTTGCCGTTTCATCCTGGTATGATAACGGTTGAATAAGTTTACTAACCATGTCAAGCAAAAACTATTCTTCCCAAATGAACGCGAGAAACCTGACTTAGCAAAAATTTAAAACTTGAAAAATGTAAACCTGGTTTTGGTGTCTCTTTGCAGCCTAACCATGGCTGGAAAAGAATTTGTTATCCAGTTGTTTGCAGCAAACCGCAGCTTCGCACTAAAAACCAACGCGTTTGTGGTTTCACTTGCAGTGGGGGACTTCTGTGTCCGCATGAGCGTTGTTCAATCATGTTCTTCTGTAAGATGGCAACTGGGTGTGTGAACCACAGTCTTACAAGATCAGTTTGGTGAAGTGGCTTTTCGGGTGCGCGTCAGTGGCGAACCTGCTCAGCTTAGTACTTAGGATAGACGACTTTTCGGACCCGCCGTGGCATTATTCAAGTGGTTTCCTTATCTAGTTCTGGATCGGTACATTGCAATTGTCAAACCTTTAAAATGCTTGATCGTTATGACGCGCCGTCGCGTAATTCAAACTGTTTCGCTATCTTGAGGAATTCTTGTTGTCTTCAGTATTTTTGCACTATTAGTGAGGTTTGTTTTTAAAGTATCTCCGGTACTGGACTTGGTGAGATAGATAAATGCGATCTTGTTTGAGTTCTTTCTATGTCTCATTCTCTTGTTTTGCTTCGCATCAATGTTGCATGCTGTTTTCAAGCATGATCGAGCATCCCGAATCATAGCAAAACAGTTACGTTTCAACCATCGCGTTTTGTTTAAACCTCAGGAGAAATCCGCGGTCAAATTAATGGTAGTTGTTATAGTCTTGTTTTTACTATGTTATGGATTTTACATTCGCTGTACGTCAGTATACATTTTTAAAAACGGTGAATGTAATGATGAAGAATATAAAATACTTCTGTTAGTTTTAAACTCTGCTATTAATCCTGAAGCTTATGCTTTATTCAAGAGAGACATCAGGAAGGAGATTAAACAACGCATATTTTATCATCCGTAAACTGTGAAACCCAAGGCTATTAATGGCACATGCTACATTCCTTTGCGTCTTGAAAACGCCTGTAGGAATGATTTTATCTATTGCTGTAGTACAGATTTGGTATTTATTATTATATAGTTAATTTGGAACAGAAATGTACATGGAATGTTAGTAGATTAATTAACATGTCTCACTTCTTTTACCTGTCTTGAATTCAATTTTAAACAACTCGTTAGGAGGGAAAAAGTCTTTTAGAGTGTTCTGAATTTAACTTAGCTTTAGACAATGAAAAGAAAACTTTCCATGGAATACATTTTTCATCTGTAATAAAACAAAACAAATGAAAGCGCTGTTGTAAATTAAAGTAGCAGTTTTTTTTTATCACAAAACAATATGCTGTATTTGTTTCCAAACTGTGGAGGTGAAAAGTACATATAAAGCAATAAACAACTGGTGTTTCCGACCAAAACTAAGCGGGCTGCATGCCTTTTTAGAAGTATCGTTTGTTCAGTCAAGTCAGTACAAAATTGAAAAGCAATTTGATCCTCAATTGATTATTCGCGGTGTACCTGTATGCGTTTGAGGATTTATGAAAGGTGCTTTCGACGTTTAGTTGGTTACTTCAGAATTGGTTCATGTTTAGCGTGCGAATATCGAGTTATGGATGCACGCGGGAAGTTTGGAGAGCACGAAAGAAGCGTAATAGTTGCTCGAGGCGCAGCGGAGAGCAACTCTAGCTTCTTGAGTGCGCTCCAAACTTCCCAAGTGCATCCATAACTCGATATACGCACAGCTAATAGCATGAACCAATTCTTTTATAACAAAGCGACAACAACTTGGGCGCTAAACTGACATGTTTTATTTCTGATTGACTACAACTAGTGCTCACGATGCGCGGTGACGGAAAACAAAGGTCTTTATTATCCTAACACGCCACAATCAGTTAAAGCAACAGCTGAACGAAAACGCTTAACCTGGTCTCTAAAATTGTGAATGAAAAATTCGCTTCTTCGAATTAAGATTATAATGAAAACGTAGCCAAACAAGGAACAAATACTCAATGAAAATGTACACAAGCAAAGTCAAAATACTCACATCGAAGTTAACATCTTTGCCAGGCAAAAGTCAAAGGCTCAAAGTAGGGTGAGGATTGTTAGAATAATCTTCACATTGCCGAAACTTGATTAAACAAAGGAACTTGCACTAAACGCGACGGAAATTTGCAGCTGAAATGAAACTGCACACGTCATTTTATTGAGCACGGCCGTGCGTACATAAAGATTTTGTTCATGATGGCTCAATAGGATTATGATCTTTGGGCCCATTCTTTTTATAAAAACATCTGAAAATTTCTTCAATTAGTATTCACATGCCTATAATACCCTAGCAAATGCACACTTGATTATGATCATTTTACTCAGATGCTTTGTTTTTGTGGTGCACAAGTTAATACAACAATATTAGTTTCCAGAATCGCTTGACAATTCTGACAGCGGACGTCAAAGGATATAGAGGAACTACAAGCGAACCCACGTCATTGAAGTCGGTTATGATTGGTCATGGGCGTACAAATTGCGAAATGATTTTAAAAGGGCATATTGTTGTATGATATCCAACCAAATAACTCGCAAGCACTTTATTTAGCAACGCGCTTTTATTGTTTGTTTTCGTTGTCGCCTTGCTCCGAGGGTTTTCCTCTCTCCACAAAAACTAACATTTCCAATTTCCAATTCGACCTGAACAGAAAACTTATATGGAAAGGAATAGCTAAGGCTCACGAGGTTTTCTTTATGAATATTGTAACTGATTTTCTTTAAAAAAAATGTGGGTGTCTATCACGTGGGCTAATTGCACCCGATGTTTTACAGATCTAGACACCTGTATTTGTATTTTTAGCTTTTGCAAGGCACATTCATCTTATTTGTGTCCGAAAAAGACTTTTTCATGGAAATAATTCTAACAAGTAAGAGAATTTACCTTCGTGTTACTTGAGTTGAAAGAGAGTTTATGAAAAAACGTCTTTGTAATATAGCAATAAATGGAGGAAATAACATAAAAAACAAAGTTGATTGAGAAATGGCCTTAAAAGTAATTGTTTAGTTGGGGATTATCTGGTTTAAAAGTGTTCGCTTCTATGTTTCAAAATTAAAGTGGACAAGATAAATGATTCCTAAGTGAGCTGATCAACAAACGTACACTTGATCAAGGATCTGCGTATGTTGCTTTTGATGTTTGTTCATTTTATTGTTTTTATTGTAGTGTTTCTTTGGTATAGCTTTTGATGTCTACAAAACTCTATTATTATTCGTCTCATGTTTAGCAACCGGCTTATTTTTTCGGGGCATAGAAAAAGTGGTTCAAGGCTTCGTCTTTCAGTTGTGATGATCCTTACAGTCAAAAGCTTTCTCACTGCGATTCGCTTATTATGAAAGCAATATTAGCTTTTTGACAAATGCCCCGACAATTCTGACAGCAAGCTTCAAAGAATATGAAGGGCCTACAAGTAAAACAACGTCATTGAAAGTGTTTGTTTGATTAAGTAGACAACCAACACATAATAATTGTCTCTATCAACTGGTTTTCTCTGTACATTAATTGCACCGGACATCTTAACTACTCAGTAAACACCTGAATTTCTAATTTTAGCTTTAATTTAGCACAGGAGTTCCTTTCCATTTTATTTATTTCACAGCAAGCCATCATTCATCGAAATTAGTCATAAGCTAGAATAGGACAATTTACCAAAATGTTGACAGAGAAAAATTAAAAACCAGCTGGTTTTGAAAGGCTTTATTAATTTTTTTTGTCGCATTTCCCTTCAAGATTAAACATTATAATATATAGATTTAGGCCAGCCTAAAAGCGTAGCTCCTTGGCCGGGTTGTTCAGTGCCCGATTAAGCTAACCCAGAAAAAGGTAGAATTTTGATTTGAGTTTTGTGACTTTGCGGTGATGTTTTCTGTTTATTGTTTGGCTTTCTGTTGTGAGTTTCATAGTCGCAAAAAGCATTTGTATAGAGGAAAAAGCTATAATTTGAATAAATTTTAATCCTGGACTTGCATTAACCGGCTTCCAAACAATCCTGCCCTGTTTTCTTCAAGTTTATCTGACTTGAGCCCAGTATTTGGTCAGCGGTCAACCCCCAAAAAACACGTGACCTCGAAGAGTTGTATACTTGAGCCCGCGATATGGTCACGTGATACTGGTCAGCGGATACCTTGTTTTGACAGATGTCAATTGATCATAAAAATTCTTTTTCTTTGGCCATCGTAGCTTAATGAGAAATAGCACACAAACTGCAGTTACAAATATGACAAAAAAACGCATGTTGGAAAACAAAATTATTTAACTTTAAGGTGGCTGAAAACAGTTTTTGATACCTCTGTTTCATTTACATTTTTCTCTAAAACTCTTGATCCTTTGGTCACCAAAAATGGCAGCAAGCAAGTTAACAACACAAACTTCAACTTTTTGATAATTAAGTTGACGTATGTACCGTTGCCATGGCAACATGATCAAATATAAACAGGTGATTAAAATCGGTTTTGTATATTTGCAGAAAATCTAGTCATTAGATTTTCTTTATAATTTGCATGCAACAAGCTTGTAACGATACTCGCAAGTTAGCACTATTTTAATAATAATTTAACAAACAGATCTTTAATTATCCCTCTTTGAAGGTTTACTGGCATATCTTGAATTTCCTTTGTTAAAGTTCAATTTTTTTTCAATCCTCCAGTTACTTATTTCCTAAAGTATTTTCGTGCCAAATTTCGTAAAATTCTAATGAGTGGTTCTCGAGAAATAAGCGCCTCCGAGAAGTCAATTTTTCACTCAATCGCACTTTTTTCGACTTACTACGCATGCGCTGCATTTAACTGGGTTCTTTTAGCAACAAAGAAATAGCAGAGCTGAGTTCTTTGCATCGTTACCTTTCTAACACACCTTTGTAATAAAAGAGTAAAACCATCAATTCAATACATTGTGTTCATTTGTAAAGAAAAAAATAGTACAGATAGCGCAGTCATTGAGCAAATAAAATGATCGCTCTATTTATGCCGTGTTTGTTTTTATGCAATACTTGTGCGCGAGCTGAATCGCGTCAGCAACAGCGCGCGCCAAAACTGTGTTCGGCCACCTTAACTTGACGTTTCGTATGTTTCTACATACATCTTCAGAAGTGACCGTTAGTAATACAAGTAGCAACTAAGTTTAAATTTTAGATAAGTAACTAAGTAACAATAACAATGACAAAAGCTGAGCACAAAAAATATTTGCATACAAAAGATGCAAACTAATAGAGGTAAAGCTTTTCGCTGCTTACATTATCGTTTAGGGTCGGTTTGAGTTCTTGAATTAGAAGAGTCTCCTTTATCTTGCAGTGGATATCAGAGCGACCTTTTGCTAATATTTCGAAGTGGTCCCATTTTAAGTTGTGACCAGTTGACGTGACGTGGTCTGCGATAGCAGATGCATGACAGGCACTAGTGATCCCTTTAAAATGTTTAGTTTTCCTGTCATGCAATCTACGTTTTGTTTTGCCGATGTAAAAATCCTGGCAGTCCCAACAACTAGCCTTATAAACAACTTTTGACATTTGAGAACGGTTAATCTTATCTTTGTAGGAAAAAAGGACTTGATGCGATGAGCGCTTTGGAAAATCACCCTAAGATCAATGCAGCCATAAAATCTATTAATGCAGGTCTTAAGCTGTTTAGTAACAATTTTACTTTGTGCCCCTAAATAAGGTAGAATTAAGATTGTTTCTTTTTGGGAACTGTGGTGGTTGGATTTCTCGGTCTGCAAAACAGCAAAACAGACAGCGGTTGGAATTCAAGAGGAAGGTCGACGTCATCTTTTGTTGTGCTAGTAACTTTCTTCGTTGTCATTAAACTCGTTGTGTCTGAAAAGCTCTTTTTGTATTACATTGACGCTTTTCGTCGTTTTACATGTCCGGCCTGAACGCTTGTAGCAAGCCCTAATAACCTGCGAAACGACGATAAAGATTAGCTTGCGAAGTAAAACAGGAAAGAGAAACTATCTAACAACTTACCATATAAGGAAAGGATGGCGTATTAAGGCGAGAGAAATTGCAACTAAGCTTACCACACACCGCAGGCGCTTCTCCACGTGCACTTAAAGTTGAACAAGCTTCCGAAGTATTATGGTCTTACGAAGTCTCTATGGAAAAATCTCGAACCGCGAGTGGACATTGAGGAGTAGCCTCAAGACCTAATAACCCTGCCAATACACCCTTGACGGGCACATGAAAAGGTTTCTTGAAGGTTTTGTTTTTCAGCACTAATGATCAGGTGCTGTTTCTGTGGTACACAAGTTCATACAACAATATTAGTTTCCGCAATTGCTTGGCAATTCTGACAGCAAAATTTAAAGGATAAAGGGAAACTACAAACGAGACCATGTCAATGAAGTCGGGTGGCTGAGTGTGGTATAATTGCGCAAGGACCATAAAAAAACCAACACATAAACAGAAAAATGCAAGTGCCTGTCGCGTGGGCTAACTGCAAAACTGCATTTTGCTAAGATGGAGAAACAGCAAAACAAGAATAAAAAGCAAAAACGGAACAAGTATAGCTAAATGACAACTCAGTCCGAAAATTATAAATTCATAAAAGGAGTCAAAACATGTCTGAAACATGTTAAAACTAACTTATCAACTTAATATGCTTATGATCATTTCCCCATCGAATAGAAGCTCATCTAAAAACCCTTATGAAGCTGTATAAGGGCTGGGCGTATAAGGGAACCAATCAAAGATGATGAATGAAACTACTTTGATTCCCTCCGGATGCACCTTACAGAGGGAACGGGCAACAGCGACTAAGTCTAACAATAGAGTCTTTTCAATTAACATCAAGAGGAAGTTCTCAGCTGAAGATTTTCTTCATTAAGATCGTGCTGTACTAGGATTAACAGTTTTAACTTCAACCAGTTTAACTTTAGACGGTTTAGGTCTCCCTATGTAAAACACTTTTCCAAAACTCCTGGGAATAGTCATAGTCGTGGAAAGAGTCATGTCCATTAATTGCCCATGTTAAAGAGCTCGCGTATTTCTCGTTTTCGCTGATTTGCACCGTTATTAAGTTTGCTTTTCATTTCGTACGGAGCCCGTAACCCACCATTTTTTTTGGCCGCGTGTGGGGCAAAAGGTGACACCCCCAGCTGAGATATAAAGCCTGTGGAATTAACAGCAGTTGCTGCCGGCTGTCGCTTGTTTAATCTTTAATTTTCAACCTGGTTTGATAGCGGTTGAAGACGTTCAATAACAATGCCAACCAAAAATTATTCTTCCTAACTGAACGCGATAAATTAAACCTCACACAACAAAACCGGTTGAATACATACTATAAGTACTTACAATGGCTGTAGAAATAAAAGTGTGCTCAAAATGTGGCCTTTTTTGTGTTTCCTTATTGTTTCTCTTCTAATATAGATTCAGAAACAATAGTCACAAGAGCAGTTAATAAGACGGTTTTTCAACGAAGAGCAAAAATTGATTATTATCTCATTTTAATACGTCAATCTAAAGCAAGAAATACATGATATGTCGGAGAAAAAAGGATTCACATAATTAACAGTAAAGAATAACCTTAATGCTCAAGAAGTAAAACTCATAGCGTACAAATATACGGGAGAATGGAAACTGGTTTTGGATTCTTGGTTGGTCTCTTTCCATCCTAACGATGGCTAGAAATGGATTTATTATCTTCCTTGTTTGCAGCAAACGACAGCTTCGCACCAAAACCAACGCGTTTGTGATTTCACTGGCTGTGGCGGACTTCTTTGTTGGGATGAGCGTTATTCCACCAATGCTTTTCTGTGAGATGGCAACTGGATGTGAACCACATTCTTACGAAATCAATTTGGTGAGGTGGCTTTTTGGATTCGCGTCAGTGGCAAACCTGTGCAGTTTAGTAGTGGATAGATACATTGCAGTTGTCAAACCTCTGAAATACTTGACTTTTATGACCCGTCGCCGCGTTATTCAAATGGTTTCCTTATCTTGGGGCATCCGAGTCGCCCATGCCACGATTTCCGGACTAAACTGGCTTATTTTTAAAATATCTTTTTTATTTAAGATCAGTTTCTGGATGTCTGTGATATTTTTTGAATTTCTTCCATGCCTCATTCTGATATTTTGTTTTTCATCTATGTTATATGCCATTCATACTTGAACCACAGCGAAACATTTGCGTTTTAACCATCGCATTTTGTTGAAAACTCAGGGGAAAGCGGCAGCGTCGCGATCGGTTAAGTTAATGGCAGTTGTTATAGGCTTGTTTTTACTGTGTTATGGATTCTATATTTGCTGTACGTTAGTATATATTTTTTAAAATGGCGAATCGAATGTAATGATG
>JAHPZR010002449.1:17500-32500 GCA_019787425.1 Platygyra sinensis
AAAGAATGTGTTGGATACGTGCAGAAACGTGTTGGAACTGCATTGCGTTAATTTAAAAAGGAAAAAAAGGGTCTCGGTGGGAAGGGTAAGCTGACAGATGCAATGATAGACAGACTACAAAACTACTATGGAATAGCCCTAAGAAGTAATGTTGGAGACCTTGCCCAAATGAAAAAAGCAATACATGCTAGTTTATTTCATTGTGCTTCATCTGAGCAAAGAAATCTCCACCTTCATTGCCCTGAAGGACCCAATAGCTGTTGTCGGTTTAATAAGGATCGTGCAAACCAAACAAATAATTATCTACAAACCTGGTCCAGGCTTGCCCTTGAATGTCATTACTGAGCTGAAGCCAGTTTACAAAAGACTTAGGGAAAATGATTTATTGGCAAGGTGTTTGGATGGGAAGACCCAAAATCAAAATGAGTCCCTAAATGGCATGATTTGGTAACGTGTGCCGAAAGATGTTTTCATTGGATCTGAGACTTTACAACCTGGAGTGTACGGTGCAGTGGCTCATTTTAATATTGGTTCCCAGGCTGCTGAAAATATTCTTCATCGACTAGGACTTGAACCTGGTGAATTCTGTTTGCAGAAGATGGCTGACAATCTCAGGATACAAAATGGAAATGTCAAAGCAACCGAAGAGGCGTAAAATTCTTAGAGCACAACGAAAGCGAAAAGGAGACAAAGCACAAGAGAATGAAGGAGTAACTTATGCGGCTGGTGCTTTCTGACACTTGTTGTGACTATATTGTGGTAAAAGAAACATTATAAGGGAAAATCATGCATTTATCTTCATACATTTTACCAATAATATGTAATTTAAACTTTAAAGCTGTTTTCTCGAAATGGTAAAATTTGGTATATTTTGTATATTGTACGCATGATATTTCATGTTTGAATGGACCTATGACCATGAAATTTGCAGGGAAACATGTTTATGTGTACCTATAGGAGCCAAACCTAAAAAACACCAATCTTTGTAAAAATTGTTGCTATGGTTGTGAGCTATATGTTTATTTATTTTATTATTATTTTTTTTATTATTGCCATTTACTTATAATATTTACAATACATATACATACATTAATTACAATTCTAAAACAACTACTTACTCTACTTACAGTACTACATTAACTTACACTACATTACAATACATGTCTGATGCCTATATAGCTACATACTACCCAAATGTTACATTGCAGTCAATACAGGTCAAAAACATAGTATACGCACACATGTATACAGATGATAACAGAATGGAAATTAAGATACGAAGCCCATGCACAAATCCCACTTCTTATTAAATTTGTCCATGTTATTAGTATTAACACATATAAATTTTTCCGTTTCATACTTAATTTTTGCCTTAAGTTTAAAGACATTTATAATAGGAGGGGTCAGATTCCTTCTGCAGTCCCATATATATAATTTAGCGACCTGTATCAAGTAGTTCAGTAAAGGGTAATTTGCATAAATAATGCCAATCATGACATCTTGCAGAGTAAGATGGACGAATTCTCTTGTAAGTAGATAGAAAAAATATTCGAAATCCTTCCAAAAGGGTTGCACAAGGCTACAATGAAAAAGGAGATGGTGAGGGGTTTCTGGTTCTAATTTACAGAACGAACATTTATCCTCTGAGATGTAACCTATCTTAAACAACTTTGTATTAGTGAATAGTATTGAATTAAGGACTTTGTATTGAAATGCTTTTAAGTATGGTTCAAAGGACACCTTATGCGGTAGCCAGAAAACCTTTTTCAAGTGATCCTCTGACAAATTAAAAGTTTGTCTCAGATATTGAGAGTTGTTTGGAAGCTTAGCTTTTGAGCTCTTTATTAATGTGTAGTAGTCCTTAGATTTCTTTTTTAACATCAAGTCTTGTTATCATTGTTACAATAAGGACATTTCGGAGGGGGTGCTTTCCTTTGTTTTTAGGTATAATGGTACGGAGTGACGAAGTCCTGCCCAAGTTAAAAAGTTAGTTTTGCCTATTTTGCTTGAAATAATCTTAAAAGAATCTGTGGTGTTTGTGTCAAATAAAAGATCGTTTACATAAATTATGCCATTTTCAAAAAGAGTTCCATAGAAGATGGGTTTATTGCTTATTCGTATCTCTTTGTTGTTCCACACTATATGTCGCCATTCCTTTTTTGTATCATAACCGTCTCGGAATTCTGACCACCACTGAAGTAACTCGGAATAAAAAGAGGAAGGAATATGATGATCTTTAATATCGTAGTTGCAATATAATAAAAAGAGACCTCCGTAACGCTGCAGTGAAACTCGAAGGTAGCTTTTCCATGCACTGTCATTCTCTCCAAAGATTCTTTTCAGCCAGGCTAACCGTAATGATTTTATCATACTTTCAAGATCGATCATTTTTAGTCGGCCGTTCTCGTAATCATTTATCGTGGACAGTCTTGTTACTTTATCCGTTCCTTTCCATAAAAATTTAAACAATATTCGGTTCAACTCTTGGACAATTTCCTTTGGAGCAGGCAGAAATGACAAAATGTAAACAAATTTAGGAATAATTAAAGACTAACTGTCACTTTCCCATAAATGGTAAGACCTCTTGAAGACCAGAGATTTACAAGTTTTTTGACGCTGTCCAACCTCTCGATAAAATTCTTTTCGTGCAGCAATAATAGGAATAATAGACCCCAAGGGCTTTGATTGGTTCGCCGCTCCATTTAATACCAAAGGGTGTTGACTTGTTATTTCTTAATGAACCAACCCACATTCCTTCAGTTTTAGATGAATTTATCTTAAGACCTGACAGTTTCCTGAAAACATCTAAGAGGTTGAAAAGGGCATGCGCAGAATCTCTGTCTGATAGAACTACTGTCGTATCATAACTATGACTATGATGATGTGTCATCTTAATTTAAGACCTTTTGGTAAACAATCTTCAGGAAAAAAATTTTTTTTAAAAATTGTGTTTTTTTAGGTACAGCTCCTAGGCAAATTATCTGGGTATAATATAAAAGTGACCTCATGTGTATGTAGAAAATGATTAAGAATAATTATATCGTGCTTATAATGTACGCCATATTTATAACCCTTGGGGCTCAGTTAATCATTAACTAGCATGTCATGTGACCAAAATAAGATGTCATTCATTTTAAATTTTTATGTTCTATAACATAGCAACAAAAAGTTTTTACAAAGTCACCATACAAAAAAAGTCAGGGAGCTGAAGACAGCTCAGGCTTGTTCTTTTACTCTCGTTTTGTTTGATTTTGACATTGCCTTGAAATTTCAAGGGTAAAATTAAAGGCACAATGATTTTATAAAGTCTTATATGTAGTGCCTGATGGACTGGAACGAGGGTGGTGGAGGTTGGGTGGAGGGCGAAGGGAGGGAGGGAGAGGGAGAGGGAGAGGGGGAGAGTACCAAAAACGCATCACGCTGAATTTTTCTATTAAATCATGCAACACGGAGAGTTTCTTTTACCATTTTGTCCATCATATACCGACATGTTTTCCCCAGATAATCATTTGACCCAGCTTGTGCTAGCTACCTATCTTTATTAAGCCATTTTGGTGGATACGTACAGTATACATGGCAAGTGTCGAGCTCATTGTCTGTTATGTTAATGTAATAATGTTTTATTCAGCTCATATTGATGTTATATTGATCATCTATATCAGTCAAAAACGATTGAAGGACCAATATTTTGAAAGATACTAGGGGTTGTTTGCTGTACTTCTTGACTTTTCTTTTTTCTTCTTCATACCCCGCTCCCAATTTCATGAATTTTTAATTAATATATTATATCCCTTGTGACGTTTTGTGTTGCTTTGTGTTTGTCTATTGTGTGTGCCGACCTAAACTAGTTGTATGAACTGGCTGTCTATCATTATTAACTTATCAGTTATTCTAGGCAGCCAATGCTCTCCTATTTTATTTTTATTTCTCATAATGCAATTATTTAACTAGCCAAAGTGAGGGAAATAAACTTGTTGCTGTTGTTGTTGTTGTGGCTAAATATCCCAAGAAGAGCATGTAAGAGCACGCGCGTATATAACCAATTAATACTTTTCTCAATATTTTAATTAGTATTAATTTATAATTTTTATCAACTGGGGGCATGCGCCCCCCCCCCCCCCCTCCAGAAAATTTTGAAATCTAGAGCCAGGAAATGCTATTTTCAGCATTGTGCACGTCAATATTTGAAACTCGATGGAGTGTAAAATAACAGGTATTTTTAGTCATAACAACAATATTTCCCACGTTTTGTTAGCTTGATGCATTCATACATACATACCGGCTTAATACACTAAACGTTTTACAAAAGCTTGACATGTTCTGCAAAGGAATATCAGGGTAAAAGCTTAAGCCCTCCAGCCCCGGCTTCGCCGTCAATGTACTAAAAGCAGCTTCAAAGCGTCAATATGCACTAAATACACGAATCACCTGGGTCCCCCGAAATTGTATTCCCCGCCTTTCGTCTTTCGAGACTCCATTTATGAAATCCCGAACGCCTGCTAAGGAAATATTTTCAACGATGGGATTACTTTGACTACATATAATACTAGGTCACTAAGATGTATTGAGGCCACTTACTAATTTACGACAGGACTATTCGTAAAGCAAACTTGACAACTGCATAATCCTCGTGTGGAGGCCTTGAAATAGATTGTCGACAATTTCGTCCAGATCGACAGGGATATCATACTTGATACTTAATACTTTGCCCATACTTTTAGCGTTTTCTTGCAGGGTAATTTAAAAGCTGCAAACTCAAAGTTTGTTTTCCATTCCTCTACTGTTTGCTAAAAGCTGAAAATCAACAGTTTTTGTTTTCAGCCCTCCATTATTGACCTCCAAAGGGGGTTCGTTCGAACCCCTTGAACCCCCCCTCCTACGGGCCTGTCTATCATATACCAAGAGGTTTTCCCGAGGTGTTCCTCGACGACTGCCAATAAAAATGTACTCAAATTTTGAGTTAGTACTTTTGATAACTCACTCATAAAAGGAATGACCAAATATTCTTCACAAGTTCCGGTAAGAACGCTTAATTACTCATTTTTCGCTTACTTGCGTATTATTCCAAGTTAACAGTTCATTTTAATACGTCAAGGAAAGATGGACAGATATATTTTAAAATTGTTTACTTATGGAAACAATAACATTCGATTATATCAGTGTTTAGAAGTTTCTCGATGATAAACTAGTGAAACTGACGCCCTGTAAAATGGAAACCTGGTTTTGGATTCTTGGCTGGTCTCTTTCTGCCCTAACGATAACTGGAAACGGATTTATTATCTTCCTTGTTTGCAGCAAATGGCAGCTTCGCACCAAAACCAACGCGTTTGTGGTTTCACTGGCAGTGGCGGACTTCTTTGTCGGGATGAGCGTTGTTCCACCAATGTTCTTCTGTGAGATGGCAACTGGGTGCAAACCACGGCCTTACGAGATTACTATTGCGAGGTGGCTTTTCGGGTACGCGTCAGTGATGAGTCTGTGCAGTTTAGTAGTGGACAGATACGTTGCAATTGTCAAGCCTTTCAAATACTTGACCTTCATGAAGCGTCGCCGTGTGATTCAAATGGTTTCCTTATCTTGGGCAGTACCACTTGTCCATATAATTGTCTTTTCATTGAATTGGTTTATTTTTAAAAAACCTCAATTCGAAGGCTTTTTTTCTTGGATAACAGTGATATTTTTTGAGCTGCTTCCCTGCTTTATTTTGATAGCGAACTTCGCATTCATGTTACAAGTTCTTTGTAAGCACCAGCGTGCCGCCCGGGCCAGAGGAAAACAGTTACGTTTCAACCATCAACGCGTTTCGTTTAAAATCCAAGAAAAATCCGCGGTCAAAATAATGGCAGTTGTTATAGGCTTGTTTTTATTATGTTATGGATTTTATATTCGCTGTACGTTAGTATATATTTTTAAAAACGGTGAATGTAATGACGAGGAATACAAAATACCTCTTCTAGTTTTTAACTCCGCCATTAATCCTGTAGCTTATGCTTTCTTTAAGAGAGACATCAAGAAGGAGATAAAACGACGTATCTTTTGAGGCATCCGTTAAGCGTGAGCCTTAAGCTATTAATGAAACATGCTACAATTTTCTTAGTCCAGAAAACTCCTGTATATGAGTGTTTTTATTTATTGCTGGAGTAAGGAGTTGGTATTCATAATTGCCTATATCTAGGTTTGGAACTAAAAAAGGAAACTTGGAATGAAGATCAAAAGATGTTATTCTACTTTTTCATGTCTTTGGGATATATAGCACAGCCAAGCAAGTGCTACAATTCTATTCAACTAATTACCAGAGTAAAAAGACTTTGTAAGCTTTAAGAGTGCTTTGACTTTGAAATTGACTTACACTTACACTTTATTATTATTATTCTAGTTCTATTTACAGAAAGGGCATGCCCGCAACTAGCAAAGGCTAATCTAGGCGGGCCATGCTTTAATAAGCAGATTACAAAAATATACAGACAAAAATTAATTAATAAAAAGAAGAAATACAGTATTAGGTAATAACAAGAAAAACAAGAAAAACAAGAAAAACCATTTCATTAACCTAACTTAAAATATTAAACGTACAGATACAACTTACGTTAGTTGGAAGAAGACAGTAAGGGAAATATTACCAGGACTTTACATTTTTTATAATCTGAGATAAATTTATATATATAAGAGTCTTGTGAACCTAAAATGTTGAATAAAATTTGCTTAAGTTTCCTTTTAAATGCGTTTTTGGAAAGATTTCTTAATGCCTGAGGTATTTCATTCCAGACTTTTACTCCTATTCGAGAGAAGGAATTTGCTTGAACGGATAGCCTAGAAGGTTTGGTATAGAAGTTATTAGAGGCAGAAGAACGTGTAATGTAAAAATGAACATTAGATATATCTTGAAATAGATCTTGAATACTTTGGACACTCAAGCGAGAAATATGAGGAGAGTCGTTCATGGAATTAATATATTCGTCATCTCATAAAACAAATAAAAAGCGTTGGAAAGTAAGGTGGCTGTTCAGTTGAGTGTATGTAATAAATAAAACAATATAACCTGTCTGTTTCCGTGGAGGCTAGTAATGCATAAAAGTATTAAAGAACTGGTGTTTCCGACCAAAACTAAGAGAGCTGCATGCCTCAATCTCAGAGGTGTTTCTTTTGTCCATTCCACTTAGAGCAAAACTAAAAATTAAAGTGATTCGCAAATGATTCGCAGTGTACCTGGATAACAACAACAACATGCGTTGGAAGATTTATGTATGTGGCTTTCGATGTTTAGTTGGCTATTTATATTTTTCTCCTTTTTGTGCATATTTCTCAAAAGAAACATCTGAAATTTTCGAATTATTTTTCACATGCCTAATGACCCCAGCAAATACACACTTGACGGACACAGAAAAAGTTAGTATGCTCGAAGGCTTTATTTACAGCCATCATTAATAATCATTTTACTCGGGTGCGTTATTCATGGGGTTCACAAGTTAATAGAACAATATTGGTTTTCGAAATTACTTGAAACTTCTGACAGCAAAATTCAAAGAATATAGAGGAACTTCAGGCGAACTCACGTCAATGAAGTCGGGTGGCTCATTGCCGTGCGATTGGTCAAGGACATTTATTAAACTACAAAACCAACACAAACATAAAAAATGTCAGTGCCTGTCGCGTGGGATAATTGCACCGGATGTTTTGCAGCTATAAACACCTGTAGCTTTTATTTTTAGCTTTAGCAAGGCACACAGTCTTATTTGGCCTGCAAAAGACTTTTTCATCGAAATAAATGTTACAAGTAAGAGTATTTCCGTTGCGTTACTTGAGATGAAAGCGAATTAATTGCGAAACTATTTCAAAACTTATTATTATCGGGGATTATCTTGGTCATAAGTGTTTTATCGCGATATTTCAAAGTTAACAAGATAAATGCTTCCTGTTTTAGTTCAGTTGTACCTGAAAAGACTTAAAAGAAACTACTTAAAATTGTAGTTTGCGAAGATAGAGAAAAAGCAAAACAGTAATAACAAGCAAAACTGGAACAAGTATTGTTAAATGACAAATCAGTCCGCAAATTAGACAAATATGAAAAGAGCCAAGATATGTTTAAAACATGTCAAGACTAGCTGACTCATAAACTTATGCTAATGACCAATTTTCCGTCGGATATAAGCGCATCCGTGGATAAGCCATCTAAAAACTCTTAAGAAGCTGTACAAGACCAGGCCTTATAAGCGACAATTTACTTTATCCAGTCAAAAATGATGAACAAAACTATTTCGATTCCGGGGAGACGTGCCGCCTGTCATAGAGAGACCTGGCTATTGACAAAGCGACCAAGTCTGACAATAGAAACGAATGAAATGAAAGACTTTAAGTGTCAATAGTATTTAGCTTTTAAAATATCTAATTGAGGACACTCTGTACACAAGAGTCTCTCAATTAGCATCAAGTGAAGTTCTCAGCTGCAGTTTTTCTTCAGTAAGATCTTGTTGTACTGGGATCAACAGTTTTAACTTCACCCAGTTTAATTTGACAGGTCTACCTTTAAAACCCTTCTCCAAACTTTTCGATTGAAAGGCAATAACTCCTGGGAATAGTCATTACCACGCTTCTATGTGTTCAGCCCACACTTTCGCACGTCCATTGCACGCAGTAAGAGTCGTGTTCACTAACTGCCCATGTAAAACAGCTCGGGGGCTGCCTCGTTTTCGCTGAACTGTACCGTTATTTTTTTTTTGTCCGTGCATTTAATACAGTGTGTGGTGCAAAAGTTACAATCCGGGCCCGAGATAAGAAGCCTGTGGAAATAACAGCGGCGGCTGCTGACACAATTTTTTTTGCCCTTTCAACCTGGTTTGATAGCGGTTGAATAAGTTTACTAACCATGTCAAGCAAAAACTATTCTGCCCAACTGAACACAAGAAACCTGAGCTACCAAAAACGTAAGACTCGAAAAATGTAAACCTGGTTTTGGTTTCTTGTCTGGTCTCTTTCCACCCTAACAATGGCTGCAAAGGGATTTGTTATCCAGTGGTTTGCAGCAGACGGTAATTTCGCACCAAAACCAACGCGTTTGTGGTTTCACTGGCAGTGGCGGACTTCTTTGTCGGGATGAGTGTTGTTCAATCAATGTTCCTCTGTAAGATGGCGAATGGGTGTAAACCAGTTACGAGATCAATTTGGTGAGGTGGCTTTTCGGGTACCTGTTAGTGGCGAACCTGTGCAGCTTAGTAGCGGATAGACACATTGCAGTTGTCAATCCTTTGAAATACTTGACTTTTCGGACCCGCCGTCGCGTTATTCAAATGGTTTCCTTATCTTCGGGCATCGCAGTTTCCAATGATACGATTTCCGGTATATTTCTAGTATATTTTTTAAATGTAAATTCTCTTTTATTGGACATCAGATTTGGGGCATCTGGGATATTTTTTTGAATTTCTTCCATGCCTCATGATCAATCTGATATTTTGTTTTTTATCTATGTTCTATGCTACTCGTTCTTGTATCACATCAAAACTTTCACTTGTTTAAAATTCTTTCAGGGATTCTCAATAAAGTGGATGTATGTAAGTTAATGGCAGTTGTTAGTTTTTACTGTGTTATGAATTTTAATTTTTATTGTGTTATGAATTCGCTGTACGTTAGAACTTATTTTTAAAAACGGTGAATGTAATGATGAGAAATATAAAATACCTCTGTTAGTTTGAAACTCCGCCATTAATCATGTAGGTTTCAATTTTCCTAATATAAAGAGAAACATCAAGAAGGAGCATTTCTCTGCTGGGAAAGGAAAGCAGATAGGTGCTGCCTGTCGTGCTAACAATCGTTTTACCGTACATACAAGTGGAAAGTTCATGTTTAGAGAAATATGTATATATCCTTGCAAGGGACACCATGTGGTATAGAAGTCCTGGCTCTGTATTTGGATTTCTATAATATAGTCTAATCTAAATGAAAAAGAAAATAAAACCTAAACAAAATAAAGTCACTTTGTAGTTGATTAGGAGAGTGAATACACCCTGTGTGTTTCCATTAAATGGAAGAAGCCAATAATTCAGGAACAATGACAAAACTAAATATTAGTGTTTCCTACACAAATCAAGTGTATGGCAAGTATGTCCTCTGTCTGCCCATGACCACCAAGTAATAATGATCACAGAAAGTTAAGACCTGAATGCCTTTCCGAAGTGCTTCTTAAGTTCATTATACTGCACAACTGATATTAAATTGATCAGCAAACGTATATTTGATCGAGGACTGGCGTTTGTTCGTCAGTAGTTACTTTTTGTATATTTCCCGAATATCCTAAAAAATTCTGTAATTATTCGCCTCATGTTTAGCAAGACAGAAGAAGGCTTATTTTTCGAGGTGTAAAAAAACTTGTTCGATTTTAAGCTGTTATGATTATTCATTAATAGTAAAATGCCTCGCGCCTGCATCTAATTTTTAGAGCAACATTTTTTTTTGGCAATTGCTCCATCGACAGTTCTGACGGTGGACCTCAAAGAATATGAAGGACCTTCAATTCAAGTAAAAGAACGTCATTGAAAATGGCTTTAATTATTGCCGTTTGATTGATTAAGTAGAAAACCAACGCATGATAATTGTCTCTACACAAAGTTCCGCATTAATTGCACTGAGTGTCGAATAAACACCTGCGTTTATTGTTTTAGCTTTGTCTTTGTCATCTTTCTATCGAAAATAGTCATAAGGATAGGACAATTTACCAAAATGTTGACAGAGAATAATTAATAACCAGCTGGTTTTCAAAGTTAATATTCTGGCCATTTATAATTTATTCATTAGTGTTTTGTCCGGCAAAATTAACATTAATTTGTGTTTTGTTAACAGATGAACTTGTTTGCTCGGAGCATCAGAAAACAAAGGTCAACGGCGTGTTGAGATGTGTTAAAATTAACAAACTAAACACTTCCTGAATGCTTCATAGTTTAGTTTCACGGAAAAAAGTGTACTAAAGTAGAGACTGTAGAGAAACAAAGTAAAGGTGTTAGGATTTAGTCTGACAAAAACGTTCACAGGAAGCGCGGCAGTTGTCCGTTAAATGAACGGTCGATGCCATTTTTTAACTATCAACAAATTTTTCTCTACAAAACATAAGAAAAAGGAAAATAGCCACCCACTATCGAACCTGGAACTTCTGTTTCCTAACACCCCTCTCATTCCACTACACTACCAGGCTGAGTCGTCAAATTTCCGCAAAATATAATTATAAAACGTAACTTTCTTAAATATTAATGATAGAGTTGCCCCAACCAAGAAATTATAAGCTAACCGCAAGCAAACCAGTTTGATTATGAACAATTAAGCATTTAGTGAGTGCGTTTTACTCCATCAACAATTTATAACCAGTTTCTACAATGTCCAGGCTTAAACTAAAGCAGATATGACATCGTCTATTCTGAAAGGCTTGGTTACCAATTATGGCATCGACCGTTTACGTAACGAAAATTTGCAGAGGCGCGAAAACACGAGGGAGCTGAAGACATTTAATTTCGGGCTTGTTCTCTTACTCTGGTTTTGTTTGTTTGACAGTTGCCTTGAAGTTTTAAGGGTAGCATTAAAGATACAATGAATTTATAAAGTCTTATATGTAGTGCCCGATGGACTGTAGCGTGGGTGGAAAAAGGGGGAGGGGTTGTGGGTACCAATCACGCATCACGCTGAATTTTTTTCTATTAAATCACTCATCACGGTGGGTTTTTCACCAATCGCACCTCACGTAAAAAGAAGTAGTACATCGCATGACGTCATTAAAAGGAGAACTCTGCCACGTCAACCACGAAATCCATCGCCAAATATTCCAAATAGTTTTTTAATGGCCAAAATAAAAATGTTAACCCACGCGGGAGACAGGGAGATTTGGTATCCAGGAGGCTTCTGATTCCTTAATATGGCATGGGACAGTTGGCAACGTCTGGCTATCGATAACCGGAAAGGAAAAAAGAGCAAAGCGAACTTATCCCAATCAAACGCGCTCTAATATAGGATTGTCCACTTGCATAGAGATGATTGTTAACTTCTACATGTGTTTATTGCTTTCACTTTGTAGCAGGCGTCAAGTGATTTACGTAAAACCAGTCTAAAGAATCTTACAGTGAGAGCCAGTTATCCTTGTCTAGCAGTGAATGCGCTCCAGATGGTACCCCTTCTAGGTATATACTAGAAAATGGCACTTAATTAACGAGGAAACTCAAAAAGCGATAACTCGCTTAAAAGGTTTCGGATCGCGCTGAAAAGCAATGACAATAGAAAAGACAACAAGGCATTGAGATAAGTCATCTTTTATTGCAAATATCAAAATTTTGGCTTAAATGTCTATAAACGTTTTCCCCATACAAGCCTTTGCAAATTCAAACAGTTGTAACATAACACCTCCACATGCTGAAAGGCCAGAGTCACGTTTCGTGTAATGAAACTCGGTCGTTATGTAATAGTAGGGACCTTAAGATCCAGGACGGGAGTGAGGACGACGGCGCGCCAAAGGACGGTTAAGACTGGGCCTAGGTCCCCGTCTCACGCGATGGATAAATAGCTTAAGATTGTTGTCGACGGGGACGCCATTTTGCTTCCAGAATATTTTGTCTGTTTTGGTTTATGTTAAACAATTCATATAGCTGATTTAAGAAGCATTTTTAGTTCATACATCTTGGTTATTGGGGCTTCAAAACATGACGTAAGTTTTATATGTCAACTTAATTAATTCGTCATCCAGCTGATGTCGTAGTAAAATTTTTTTCTTTACCGCCAACTCCGTCGCTTGATTTGTTCAGCTCGTTATCTTATGTTTTTTTGTGTCAAAATACGCCTTAAAATGAGTTTTAAGCATGCAAGAGATGCTTTGGTTCTATGTCATAATAACGGAGTGATAGACGACGAGGAATTTTGCTTGTTATACGATGCAAATCGATCAAAAAATCCCGAATTTCCGTACGAAGAGTATGGAAAATTTGATCTTGAAGATATGGACGACGCTGAATGTAAAGCGGAATTTCGCTTCCATAAAGAAGACATCCCGGCGCTGGCAGAAGTCCTTGGTTTACCCGAAACTTTCACCTGCAGCCAGGGATCCGTGACTAATGGCATTGAAGGGCTATGCATTATGCTGAAAAGATTTAGCTACCCCTGCAGGTACTCAGATTTAATTCCCCGTTTTGGCCACCCTGTTCCTGTGATGAGCATGATCTGTAACACAGTAATTGACTTCGTCTACAACCTTCATGGCCATAGAATAACCGAGTACAATCACAACCTTCTTGATTCTGCTAGTCTTCAAGTCTATGCAGATGCAGTGTTTGCAAAAGGTGCCGTCCTGGATAATTGTTTTGGTTTTGTGGATGGCACGGTCAGGCCCATTTGTCGCCCTGGGGAAATGCAAAGAGCTGTGTACAATGGACACAAACGTGAACATGGACTAAAATTTCAGTCAATATGATGCTGAGTGAACTGTGTATGAAGTTAAAAAATACATGCATGATTTGTAATTATAGCATATTCAAGTGTGAGGAACAGTAGGTCTATTTTAAAACTTTGGTGTGAAAAGGGAAGAGACAAAGAGCTATCGAGCTGTGAAAAAATACCGAAGAGGTTGGTTGTATACAAGCAAATATGCAAATTTATATAAAAGTATCGGCACCAGTAAACTTAAGTGCAGTTGTTCAATAGAAAACCGACAAGAAAAATTTAAGTCCCGCACGCCATTAGGGAGGGAAACGAAAAGTTTGACAAATGCCGGGTTGAGACAGCTATTCAGCAATTCAAGTCAAAACACCACAGAAACACAACATAAATGGTCTTATTTCTATAAAGGGAGGAAAAACACTATTGGGAAGTTTGTCGCTTGGAGTTGTTTTTCTCTTTCACGCAGAATACACGAAAAGTATAAACTCCGTATGAAAGTAGCAAGTAGAAACTCAACAAAAATGACTCTGCAAGTAGTATTTATATAAGCATAAACAATGATTGAGAGCAGAAAAATAACAGCATAAGATAAATTACACCTATACTTCTCACAACATCTGCGCGATAGAAAGCCAACAACAAACATGAAAAAGCCAACAAAATATTTTAATACTTACACTGGCTTTTTATTGCTTTTTTCCTTTGAACATGATGGGGAAGAGGCCGAGACAAACTGAGCAGAGCTCATTACGAGTTTACAGTGACTAAATCTCGAAGAAAACCAACGAAAATAAAGTACACAAAGAGCACAACGTCAAAATGGTGTTTTTGCCGTCCTCGACGAAGTCACGACGGGGTCACGCAACCATGAAAACTCTAATGCGCATGCTTCGTATGGGAAAACAACTTCCGGTCGGCCGTCGTCCTCTCTCCCGTCCTGGATCTTAAGGTCCCTAGTAGATGACGGCGGTAACAACGTCACATTTCATGAACTGAACGTTCGCATAAAGATTGAAAAAAATCTACGGCCATAGGTATGTGCAATAGGAATCTTTGCAGTCTTTGCAGGACCTGGGATTAATTCAGTATCTCCAGAAAACAAAAGCTCCTTTTCTGACAAGAGGTACTGAGTTCTTACTTATCAAACAACTCGGAGAAAAATTCTGGATAATATCTATATTTCCTTCCAGAAGACCAACATTTTTCTTGTTCGAATTTTCTTAAATAAAATAAGGTAAAAAGACTCTTCTCTATGAGCAAGCTGAACAATCCACAGCATACAACTGGTAGCCACAGTGAACAAACAGATGAAACTGAAACACTTTTCTTAAAGGGGGAAGATATCAGAACAAGTGACAACTTTAGATGACAGCTATGATGCATACTACAGAGCTCATTAACCACAGTTTAAAAATGCTGTAACGTCCAATTAACAAAAACGTACAGTTAGTATATATAACAAGTTAACAACAACGTATGTAAAGGTTTTAATACACCAAAAGATAATTCTCTAAATGATCTGCTGTTCTGGTAATCCTTTGTCCCCTTTCTCGTAAAAGAATAATGTTTATTTCGAAAAATTTAATTTCCGGGAAAATGCCA
>JAHPZR010002449.1:37500-42500 GCA_019787425.1 Platygyra sinensis
CATTTTATTCAGATGCTTTGAATTTGTGGTGCACAAGTTAATACAACAATATTAGTTTGCAGAATCGCTTGACAATCAGTGACAGCGGACGTCAAAGGATATAGAGGAACTACAAGCGAACCCACGTCATTGAAGACGGTTGGCTGACTACTCAATGCATATGATTGGTCATGGGCGTACTAATTGCGAACTGATTTTAAAAGGGCAGATTGTTATACGATATCCAACCAAATAAACAAGCACTTTATTTAACAACGCGCTTTTATTGTTTGTTTTCGTTGTCGCCTTGCTCCGAGGTTTTCCTCTCTCCACAAAAACTAACATTTCCAATTTCCAATTCGACCAGAACAGAGAACTTGCATGTAAAGGAATAGCTAAGGCTCACGAGGTTTTCTCTATGAATATTGTTACCGATTTTCTTTAAAAAAATGTGGGTGTCCATCACGTGGGCTAATTGCACCGGATGTTTTACGGCTCTAGACACCTGTATTTGTATTTTTGCTTTCGCAAGGCACATTGATCTGATTTGTGTCCGAAAAAGACTTTTTCATGGAAATAATTCTAACTAAGAGAATTTACCTTCGAGTTTCCACTGTAAAATAGTAGCTGCTGTAATCCTTGTAATCCTTAGAAACTACTTTTTATATATACCAATTTTTTTATTATATAATTTACACAAGCTACATATTTTAATTGTACATAGATTATTATTATTGCTTCTTAGTTTGTAAATTATTTTTAATTTGTGTCCCCAATTAGTTGTGAAAACTAAATACATTGACACATAAATAAAGCTTTTACTTTACTTTACTTACTTTACTTACTTTACTCCCGCGTTGCAGTCTGGGAACATGTGTACCCTGTTCACGTGTTGTTGCGTAAGATTCAGGTGTGATCGTGATCGTGTCCGCCATGTGCTTAATGTAGTTGATGTAGCGTTGTGTTCATTAAGAGCTTCAGTACTTAACACTACCTAACAGGCTTAATGAAGGTAGGAAACTCAGCATAAATTGGGGCGAGGATTCTTTGGGGAAAACGTCTTGGCATATATGATGGACGTCTTGAAGCACTGCTTTGTTAAGCTTGGTAATATCAACATAAATGCACACCCTGTAATTACGCTTTTGTGCTCGTGCAATACTGTTAACTCGTTAACTGACCCAATCAGTTTCTTTGTCCCACGCGTTCAATCTACTCCTGTTTTTTCTTTGTAAGTGGCAACTAACGGTGGTACTCGCAACGAACTGCTCAAAGTAAGGGGCATGGCCACTTTCTTCCAACGATTGCCAGAGGAACATCTATTACTCCGGCAACTTGTTAATCAATTGTAGACACGAGTATTAGAGATGTCTACTAACAATCAACTCGTCGCTATTACGCAACAATTTCTTATTATTTCTTATTCCGAAGCTAGATAGTCCCTCTGGGGAACTTAATACGATTACAGTGTCGAAATAACATCTTTTGGGTCCACGTACTCTTTAACAGTCATAGTTGATTTCAGTTTTAAGGGTGTTGTTAATTCCTCGCCCCTTAACGCTTTCAATATTCCAAAACTTTTGTTCTGTGACTTACCTTTTCTAGATTTTTTTCAGAGAAAATGTCTTTATAGCGTCTACATTTGCACGTAACCGTCCTCCTGACGAAAGCAGCTGCGTTTGTCTTTAACAGCTTCCTCGCAAAAATCACGAGGACATTTTTGAAGGCTGTCATTTAAAAGCCAAAATCCTTTCGTTGCGTAAGATAAGCATCTTGTTTCTAAGCTAGTGAAAGGCTAGTTTTAAGCTACTGAAAGGCAAGTACATCCCAAAACCTGACTGATCAATATGATCTAATACTACCCTATCTTTAGTTCATAAGGTTCTTCTAATTGTCTTGAGGCACACATAAATGTTTCTTTTAATTTTTTCGCGAATGAATTGAGCAGGCTTTCAGCACTTATGTATACCACGACATTAATATTTTTGTTTGAAATCATGTGCAAAGAAAATATCGTAAGACTGTTAGACAAATAGGAATTCTCTAATTCCTAAACCATGAAGACCCCGGAATCACCAAAACAAGAGCTTTATCGTGTTACTCGAGACCTGATTTTCATTGTTCAGCTGCACCCAGCCTCTCGCCGGTTGGCAACATTTACAGTTATAGTACCTCTGCGGTCACTGCATTTGCTAGGGGGTAAGTAATCAGAATAATCAGCCACGACCCATACACTAATTCAATGAGTCTCCGAGGCAGATAGACTATAATAGTACCGAAACGCACGATATTTTGACGAAAAAAGGAGCTGATTAAGATCGCATCTTTATTTTATCTTGAAAGCGGAGATATTCAAAACTGACCAACCCCGAGCTGTCTTCAGCCCCATCTCCTGAAAACCACTGTTGGCAGATTAAGGGCTGGCTCACTTACCGGGACGAATTCCGGTTACCGGAACTTACGAAACAAAAGCAGAATGGTGGAACATAAACTTGTATCGTCCTCGGCTGCCATAGCTCTGTGCACTATTGTAACTTTACTGATAAAGCTAAATTCACATACTTTTGAAATGGAAACACATACAAGACAAAACTTAGGCCATTTTGGCCGCCATGTTGCGAAAGCGAAGCTATTTTGTCAGAAAATTTTCTTCCCGGCCACCCAGGTTGGAGTGGTTATATGAGAAATTTTCTTCCCGGTTACCGAGATCTCAATAGCAAAAAACGAGACCTCGGTAACTGGGCCAGCCCGGCTTCTCATATAAACAGATTGGGCTCGTATGAAGTGGCCCTAAAACCAAACAGGTAAAAATAGATCGACCTATTTGTTTTGACTTTAATGACGAATCTTATCTCAGTTCTTTACCTGCAAAATAAGGCAATTTCAACTCATTGAACCCTTTTTTGTTTTCTATTGTCTACAGTCTCTACTTTCAGTTAGTAAATGCAACTCTCTCTCCTTGTAACTAAACTAAAAGCAACCACAGAGTGGTTAATTTGAAAACATCCCAATACATAGTTGGCGTCAGTTTCGTGATGCTGCGAGCAAACGAAGATTATCTGCTGACAAAGCACAATTTTTTAGGAAATTTATTACCTTGAGGAATAAATGATTTTATGCGCCTGGCAATGCTGGTTAATGTTTTACTGACTAGGATCAGTTTACATACGGGACTCTAAGTCAGGGCATACATAAGTGAAATCGGACAAGTTGCAGGCCTCTTTTTCTTCAGCTCCACGAGGGAAACGTTTTTTCGGATGCTGGAAATAAATTAAGGTATCAGATTTCTTGTAATTTGGTTTAGTTGTTATGAAATAAACGGCCATGAAGGTGGCCAAAATATGGCAAATCATGGTCTCAAATGTTATCGTTAACTCCAGCAAACAGAGCTTAGCCAAGGCAATGTGTTGTAGAATGGTTAAGTTAAGCGAGCCAGAGGCATAAATAATGTTTAATCTTGAAGGGAAAGGCGACAAAAAAAATAATAAAGCCTTTCAAAACCAGGTGGGTTTTAATTTTTCTCTGTCAACATTTTGGTAA
This sequence comes from Platygyra sinensis, assembly GCA_019787425.1. Classification (NCBI taxonomy): domain Eukaryota; kingdom Metazoa; phylum Cnidaria; class Anthozoa; order Scleractinia; family Merulinidae; genus Platygyra; species Platygyra sinensis. The sequence continues at coordinate 41,020 of JAHPZR010002449.1, forward strand.
ATTGTCCTATTCTTATGACTAATTTCGATGAAAGATGGCTTGCTGTGAAATAAATAAAATGGAAAGGAACTCCTGTGCTAAATTGAAGCTAAAATTAGAAGTACAGGTGTTTAATGAGTAGTTAAGATGTCCGGTGCAATTAATGTACAGTTGATAGAGACAATTATTATGCGTTGGTTGTCTACTTAATCAAACAAACACTTCCAATGACGTTGTTTTACTTGTAGGCCCTTCATATTCTTTGAAGCTTGCTGTCAAAATTGTCGGGGCATTTTTCAAAAACTACTAATATTGCTTTCATAATAGGCGAATCGCAGTGAGAAAGCTTTTGACTGTAAGGATCATCACAACTGAAAGACGAAGCCTTGAACCGCTTTTTCTATGCCCCGAAAAAATAAGCGTTGCTAAACATGAGACGAATAATAATAGAGGTTTGCAGACATCAAAAGCTATACCAAAGAAACACTACAATAACAACAATAAAATGAACAAACATCAAAAGCAACATACGCAGATCCTTGTTCAAAAACACGTTTGCTTATCAGCTCAGTTAGGAATCATTTATCTTGTTAATTTTGAAACATAGCGGCAAACATTTTTAAACCAGTTAATCCCCAATAACAATAACTTTTAAGACAATTTCTCAATCAACTCAGTTGTATTTTATGTTATTTCCGCCATTTATTAATATATTACAAAGGTGTTTTTTCATAAACTCTCTTCCAACTCAAGTAACACGAAGGTAAATTCTCTTAGTTAGAATTATTTCCATGAAAAAGTCTTTTTCGGACACAAATCAGATCAATGTGCCTTGCGAAAGCAAAAATACAAATGCAGGTGTCTAGAGCCGTAAAACATCCGGTGCAATTAGCCCACGTGATGGACACCCACATTTTTTTAAAGAAAATCGGTAACAATATTCATAGAGAAAACCTCGTGAGCCTTAGCTATTCCTTTACATGCAAGTTCTCTGTTCTGGTCGAATTGGAAATTGGAAATGTTAGTTTTTGTGGAGAGAGGAAAACCTCGGAGCAAGGCGACAACGAAAACAAACAATAAAAGCGCGTTGTTAAATAAAGTGCTTGTTTATTTGGTTGGATATCGTATAACAATCTGCCCTTTTAAAATCAGTTCGCAATTAGTACGCCCATGACCAATCATATGCATTGAGTAGTCAGCCAACCGTCTTCAATGACGTGGGTTCGCTTGTAGTTCCTCTATATCCTTTGACGTCCGCTGTCACTGATTGTCAAGCGATTCTGCAAACTAATATTGTTGTATTAACTTGTGCACCACAAATTCAAAGCATCTGAATAAAATGATCATAATCAACTGTGCATTTTCTGGGGTATTATAGGCATGTGAAAAGTAATTGAAGAAATTATATTTTCAGATGTTTTTTATAAGAAAAATGGGCACAAAGAGACAAAAATCAGTAACCAACTTAACTAAGCGTCGAAAGCACCTTTCATAAATCCTCA
>JAHPZR010002449.1:47500-52500 GCA_019787425.1 Platygyra sinensis
TAACTGTACGTTTTGTTAATTAGACGTTACAGCATTTAAACTGTGGTTAATGAGCTCTGTAGTATGCATCATAGCTGTCATCTAAAGTTGTCACTTGTTCTGATATCTTCCCCCTTTAAGAAACGTGTTTCAGTTTCATCTTTTTGTTCACTGTGGCTACCAGTTGTATACTGTGGATTGTTCAGCTTGCTCATAGAGAAGAGTCTTTACCTTATTTCATTTAAGAAAATTCGAACAAGAAAAATGTTGGTCTTCTGGAAGGAAATATAGATATCATCCAGAATTTTTCTCCAAGTTGTTTGATAAGTAAGAACTCAGTACCTCTTGTCAGAAAAGGAGCCTTTGTTTTCTGGAGATACTGAATTAATCCTCAGGTCCTGCAAAGTCTGCAGAGATTCCTATTGCACATACCTATGGCCGTAGATTTTTTCAATCTTTATGCGAACGTTCAGTTCATGAAACGTGACGTTGTTACCGCCGTCATCTACTATTACATAACGACCGAGTTTCATTACACGAAACGTGACTCTGGCCTTTCAGCATGTGGTGTTATGTTACAACTGTTTGAATTTGCAAAGGCTTGTGTGGGGAAAAGCTTTAATAGACTTTAAGCCAAAATTTTGATATTTGCAATATCAAAATGACTTATCTCAATACCTTGTTGTCTTTTCTATTGTTATCTTGCTTTTCAGAGCGCGATCCGAAACCTTTTAAGCGAGTTATCGCTTTTTGAGTTTCCTCGTTAATTAAGTGCCATTTTCTAGTATATACCTAGAAGGGGTACCATCTGGAGCGCATTCACTGCTAGACAAGTAAGTAGGTAAAGTAAGTAAGAACTTTATTTAGGATAACTGGCTCTCACTGTAAGATTCTTTAGACTGTTTTTACGTCAATCACTTGACGCCTGCTACAAAGTGAAAGCAATAAACACATGTAGAAGTTAACAATCATCTCTATGCAAGTGGACAATCCTTTATTAGAGCGCGTTTGATTGGGATAAGCTCGCTTTGCTCTTTTTTCCTTTCCGGTTATCGATAGCCAGACGTTGCCAACTGTCCATGCCATATTAAGGAATCAGAAGCCTCCTGGATACCAAATCTCCCTGTCTCCCGGGTGGGTCAACATTTTTATGTTGGCCATTAAAAAACTATTTGGAATATTTGGCGATGGATTTCGTGGTTGACGTGGCAGAGTTCTCCTTTTAATGACGTCATGCGATGTACTACTTCTTTTTACGTGAGGTGCGATTGGGGAAAAACCCACCGTGATGAGTGATTTAATAAAAAAAATTCAGCGTGATGCGTGATTGGTACCCACAACCCCTCCCCCTTTTTCCACCTACGTTACAGTCCATCGGGCACTACATATAAGACTTTATAAATTCATTGTACCTTTAATGTTACCCTTAAAACTTCAAGGCAACGGTCAAACAAACAAAACCAGAGTAAGAGAACAAGCCCGAAATTAAATGTCTTCAGCTCCCTCGTGTTTTCGCGCATCCGCAAATTATGGTTACGTAAACGGTCGATGCCATTTCTAACGGCCGATGCCATAATTGGTAACCAAGTATTTCAGAATAGACGATGTCATATCTGCTTTAGTTTAAACCTGGACATTGTAGAAACTGGTTATAAATTGTTGATGGAGTAAAACGCACTCACTAAATGCTTAATTGTTCATATTCAAACTGGTTTGCTTGCGGTTAGCTTATAATTTCTTGGTTGGGGCAACTCTATCATTAATATGAAAGTTACGTTTTATAATTATATTTTGCGGAAATTTGGCGACTCAGCCTGGTAGTGTAGTGGAATAAGAGGGATGTTAGGAAACAGAAGTTCCAGGTTCGATAGTGGGTGGCTAGTTACCTATTTTCCTTTTCTTATGCCAGTTAGTAGAAAAAAATTTGTTGATAGTTAAAAAATGGCATCGACCGTTTACGAAACGGACAACTGCCGCGCCTCCTGTGAACGCTGTTGGCAGACTAAATCCTAACACCTTTACTTTGTTTCTCTACAGTCTCTACTTTAGTATAACTTTTTCCGTGAAACTAAACTATGAAGCAGTTAGGAAGTGTTTAGTTTGTTAATTTTAACACATCTCAGCACGCGGTTGACCTTTGTTTTCTGATGCTCCGAGCAAACAAGTCCATCTGTTAACAAAACACAAATAAATGTTAATTTTGCCGGACAAAACACTAATGAATAAATTATAAATGGCCAGAATATTAACTTTCAAAACCAGCTAGTTATTAATTATTCTCTGTCAACATTTTGGTAAATTGTCCTATCCTTATGACTATTTTCGATAGATAGATGACAAAGACGAAGCTAAAACAATAAACACAGGTGTTTATTCGACACTCAGTGCAATTAATGCGGAACTTTGTGTAAAGACAATTATCATGCGTTGGTTTTCTACTTAATCAATCAAACGGCAATAATTAAAGCCATTTTCAATGACGTTCTTTTACTTGAATTGAAGGTCCTTCATATTCTTTGAGGTCCGCCGTCAGAATTGTCGATGGAGCAATTGTCAAAAAAAAAATGTTGCTCTAAAAATTAGATGCAGGCGCGAGGCATTTTACTATTAATGAATAATCATAACAGCTTAAAATCGAACAATTTTTTTTACACCTCGAAAAATAAGCCTTCTTCTGTCTTGTTAAACATGAGGCGAATAATTACAGAATTTTTAGGATATAGACATCGGGAAATATACAAATAGTAACTACTGACGAACAAACGCCAGTCCTCGATCAAATATACGTTTGCTGATCAATTTAATATCAGTTGTGCAGTATAATGAACTTGAGAAGCACTTCGAAAGGCATTCAGGTCTTAACTTTCTGTCTTCATTATTACTTGGTGGTCATGGGCAGGCAGAGGACATACTTACCATACACTTGATTTGTGAAGGAAACACTAATATTTAGTTTTGTCATTGTTCCTGAATTATTGGCTTCTTCCATTTAATGGAAACATTCACTCTCCTAATCAACTACAAAGTTGACTTTATTTAATATATCCTTGCAAGGGACACCATGTGTATAGAAGTCTTGGCTCTGTATTTGGATTTCTATAATATAGTCTAATCTAAATGAAAAAGAAAATAAAACCTAAACAAAATAAAGTCACTTTGTAGTTGATTAGGAGAGTGAATGTTTCCATTAAATGGAAGAAGCCAATAATTCAGGAACAATGACAAAACTAAATATTAGTGTTTCCTTCACAAATCAAGTGTATGGTAAGTATGTCCTCTGCCTGCCCATGACCACCAAGTAATAATGAAGACAGAAAGTTAAGACCTGAATGCCTTTCGAAGTGCTTCTCAAGTTCATTATACTGCACAACTGATATTAAATTGATCAGCAAACGTATATTTGATCGAGGACTGGCGTTTGTTCGTCAGTAGTTACTATTTGTATATTTCCCGATGTCTATATCCTAAAAATTCTGTAATTATTCGCCTCATGTTTAACAAGACAGAAGAAGGCTTATTTTTCGAGGTGTAAAAAAAATTGTTCGATTTTAAGCTGTTATGATTATTCATTAATAGTAAAATGCCTCGCGCCTGCATCTAATTTTTAGAGCAACATTTTTTTTTTGACAATTGCTCCATCGACAATTCTGACGGCGGACCTCAAAGAATATGAAGGACCTTCAATTCAAGTAAAAGAACGTCATTGAAAATGGCTTTAATTATTGCCGTTTGATTGATTAAGTAGAAAACCAACGCATGATAATTGTCTTTACACAAAGTTCCGCATTAATTGCACTGAGTGTCGAATAAACACCTGTGTTTATTGTTTTAGCTTCGTCTTTGTCATCTATCTATCGAAAATAGTCATAAGGATAGGACAATTTACCAAAATGTTGACAGAGAATAATTAATAACTAGCTGGTTTTGAAAGTTAATATTCTGGCCATTTATAATTTATTCATTAGTGTTTTGTCCGGCAAAATTAACATTTATTTGTGTTTTGTTAACAGATGGACTTGTTTGCTCGGAGCATCAGAAAACAAAGGTCAACCGCGTGCTGAGATGTGTTAAAATTAACAAACTAAACACTTCCTAACTGCTTCATAGTTTAGTTTCACGGAAAAAGTTATACTAAAGTAGAGACTGTAGAGAAACAAAGTAAAGGTGTTAGGATTTAGTCTGCCAACAGCGTTCACAGGAGGCGCGGCAGTTGTCCGTTTCGTAAACGGTCGATGCCATTTTTTAACTATCAACAAATTTTTTTCTACTAACTGGCATAAGAAAAGGAAAATAGGTAACTAGCCACCCACTATCGAACCTGGAACTTCTGTTTCCTAACATCCCTCTTATTCCACTACACTACCAGGCTGAGTCGCCAAATTTCCGCAAAATATAATTATAAAACGTAACTTTCATATTAATGATAGAGTTGCCCCAACCAAGAAATTATAAGCTAACCGCAAGCAAACCAGTTTGAATATGAACAATTAAGCATTTAGTGAGTGCGTTTTACTCCATCAACAATTTATAACCAGTTTCTACAATGTCCAGGTTTAAACTAAAGCAGATATGACATCGTCTATTCTGAAATACTTGGTTACCAATTATGGCATCGGCCGTTAGAAATGGCATCGACCGTTTACGTAACCATAATTTGCGGATGCGCGAAAACACGAGGGAGCTGAAGACATTTAATTTCGGGCTTGTTCTCTTACTCTGGTTTTGTTTGTTTGACCGTTGCCTTGAAGTTTTAAGGGTAACATTAAAGGTACAATGAATTTATAAAGTCTTATATGTAGTGCCCGATGGACTGTAACGTAGGTGGAAAAAGGGGGAGGGGTTGTGGGTACCAATCACGCATCACGCTGAATTTTTTTTATTAAATCACTCATCACGGTGGGTTTTTCCCCAATCGCACCTCACGTAAAAAGAAGTAGTACATCGCATGACGTCATTAAAAGGAGAACTCTGCCACGTCAACCACGAAATCCATCGCCAAATATTCCAAATAGTTTTTTAAT
>JAHPZR010002449.1:57500-77500 GCA_019787425.1 Platygyra sinensis
GTACCTGTCCGTCATCAACTTGTGCGTTTTAGTGCTGGATCGGTACATTGCAATTGTCAAGCCTTTAAAATACTTGACCGTTATGACGCGCCGTCGCGTAATTAAAACTATTTCGCTGTCTTGGGGAATTCGAGTTGCCTACAGCATATTTTGCGCTCTAAACTGGCGAATTTTTGAAGTTTCCCTGGTGTTTGACATTATGTTTTGGTTTGATGCGATATTTCTTGAGTTCCTACCATGCCTCGTTTTGATATTTTGCTTCATATCAATGTTACATGCTTTTTTCAAGCATGATCGAGCATCCCGAATCATAGCAAAACAGTTACGTTTCAACCATCGCGTTTTGTTTAAACCACAGGAGAAATCCGCGCTCAAATTAATGGCAGTTGTTATAGGCTTGTTTTTATTGTGTTATGGATTTTATATTCGCTGTACGTTAGTATATATTTTTAAAAACGGTGAATGTAATGATGAGGAATATAAAATACCTCTTCTAGTTTTAAACTCCGCCATTAATCCTGTAGCTTACGCTTTCTTCAAGAGAGACATCAGGAAGGAGATTAAACAACGCATATTTTATCATCCGTAAACTGTGAAACCCAACGCTTTTAATGACAAATGCTACAATCGTTTGCGTCTTGAAAACGTCTGTAGGAATGATTTTATCTATTGCTGTAGTAAAGATTTGGTATTTATTATTAGCTACATAGTAAATTTGGAACAGAAGTGTACATGGAATGTTAGTAGATTAATTATAATGTCACACCTCTTTTACCTGTGTTCAATTCAATTTTAAACAACTCGTTAGAAGGAAAAAGACTTTTAGAGTGTTCTGAATTTAACTTATGAAAAGAAAACTTTCCATGTAATACATTTTTCATCTGTAATAAAACAAAAAAAATGAAAGCGCTGTTGTAAATTAAGGTGGCAGTTTTTTTAATCACAAAGCAATATGCCGTATTTGTTTCCAAACGGTGGAGGTGAAGAGTACATAATAAGCACTAAACAACTGGTATTTACGACCAAAACTAAGCGAGCTGCATGCCTTTTCAGAAGTATCGTTTGTTCAGTCAAGTCAGTACAAAATGAAAAGCAAATTGACCCTCAATTGATTTTTCGTGGTGTACCTGTATGCGTTTGAGGATTTATGAAAGGTGCTTTCGACGCTTAGTTAAGTTGGTTACTGATTTTTGTCTCTTTGTGCCCATTTTTCTTATAAAAAACATCTGAAAATATAATTTCTTCAATTACTTTTCACATGCCTATAATACCCCAGAAAATGCACAGTTGATTATGATCATTTTATTCAGATGCTTTGAATTTGTGGTGCACAAGTTAATACAACAATATTAGTTTGCAGAATCGCTTGACAATCAGTGACAGCGGACGTCAAAGGATATAGAGGAACTACAAGCGAACCCACGTCATTGAAGACGGTTGGCTGACTACTCAATGCATATGATTGGTCATGGGCGTACTAATTGCGAACTGATTTTAAAAGGGCAGATTGTTATACGATATCCAACCAAATAAACAAGCACTTTATTTAACAACGCGCTTTTATTGTTTGTTTTCGTTGTCGCCTTGCTCCGAGGTTTTCCTCTCTCCACAAAAACTAACATTTCCAATTTCCAATTCGACCAGAACAGAGAACTTGCATGTAAAGGAATAGCTAAGGCTCACGAGGTTTTCTCTATGAATATTGTTACCGATTTTCTTTAAAAAAATGTGGGTGTCCATCACGTGGGCTAATTGCACCGGATGTTTTACGGCTCTAGACACCTGTATTTGTATTTTTGCTTTCGCAAGGCACATTGATCTGATTTGTGTCCGAAAAAGACTTTTTCATGGAAATAATTCTAACTAAGAGAATTTACCTTCGTGTTACTTGAGTTGGAAGAGAGTTTATGAAAAAACACCTTTGTAATATATTAATAAATGGCGGAAATAACATAAAATACAACTGAGTTGATTGAGAAATTGTCTTAAAAGTTATTGTTATTGGGGATTAACTGGTTTAAAAATGTTTGCCGCTATGTTTCAAAATTAACAAGATAAATGATTCCTAACTGAGCTGATAAGCAAACGTGTTTTTGATCAAGGATCTGCGTATGTTGCTTTTGATGTTTGTTCATTTTATTGTTGTTATTGTAGTGTTTCTTTGGTATAGCTTTTGATGTCTGCAAACCTCTATTATTATTCGTCTCATGTTTAGCAACGCTTATTTTTTCGGGGCATAGAAAAAGCGGTTCAAGGCTTCGTCTTTCAGTTGTGATGATCCTTACAGTCAAAAGCTTTCTCACTGCGATTCGCCTATTATGAAAGCAATATTAGTAGTTTTTGAAAAATGCCCCGACAATTTTGACAGCAAGCTTCAAAGAATATGAAGGGCCTACAAGTAAAACAACGTCATTGGAAGTGTTTGTTTGATTAAGTAGACAACCAACGCATAATAATTGTCTCTATCAACTGTACATTAATTGCACCGGACATCTTAACTACTCATTAAACACCTGTACTTCTAATTTTAGCTTCAATTTAGCACAGGAGTTCCTTTCCATTTTATTTATTTCACAGCAAGCCATCTTTCATCGAAATTAGTCATAAGAATAGGACAATTTACCAAAATGTTGACAGAGAAAAATTAAAACCCACCTGGTTTTGAAAGGCTTTATTATTTTTTTTGTCGCCTTTCCCTTCAAGATTAAACATTATTTATGCCTCTGGCTCGCTTAACTTAACCATTCTACAACACATTGCCTTGGCTAAGCTCTGTTTGCTGGAGTTAACGATAACATTTGAGACCATGATTTGCCATATTTTGGCCACCTTCATGGCCGTTTATTTCATAACAACTAAACCAAATTACAAGAAATCTGATACCTTAATTTATTTCAGCATCCGAAAAAACGTTTCCCTCGTGGAGCTGAAGAAAAAGAGGCCTGCAACTTGTCCGATTTCACTTATGTATGCCCTGACTTAGAGTCCCGTATGTAAACTGATCCTAGTCAGTAAAACATTAACCAGCATTGCCAGGCGCATAAAATCATTTATTCCTCAAGGTAATAAATTTCCTAAAAAATTGTGCTTTGTCAGCAGATAATCTTCGTTTGCTCGCAGCATCACGAAACTGACGCCAACTATGTATTGGGATGTTTTCAAATTAACCACTCTGTGGTTGCTTTTAGTTTAGTTACAAGGAGAGAGAGTTGCATTTACTAACTGAAAGTAGAGACTGTAGACAATAGAAAACAAAAAAGGGTTCAATGAGTTGAAATTGCCTTATTTTGCAGGTAAAGAACTGAGATAAGATTCGTCATTAAAGTCAAAACAAATAGGTCGATCTATTTTTACCTGTTTGGTTTTAGGGCCACTTCATACGAGCCCAATCTGTTTATATGAGAAGCCGGGCTGGCCCAGTTACCGAGGTCTCGTTTTTTGCTATTGAGATCTCGGTAACCGGGAAGAAAATTTCTCATATAACCACTCCAACCTGGGTGGCCGGGAAGAAAATTTTCTGACAAAATAGCTTCGCTTTCGCAACATGGCGGCCAAAATGGCCTAAGTTTTGTCTTGTATGTGTTTCCATTTCAAAAGTATGTGAATTTAGCTTTATCAGTAAAGTTACAATAGTGCACAGAGCTATGGCAGCCGAGGACGATACAAGTTTATGTTCCACCATTCTGCTTTTGTTTCGTAAGTTCCGGTAACCGGAATTCGTCCCGGTAAGTGAGCCAGCCCTTAATCTGCCAACAGTGGTTTTCAGGAGATGGGGCTGAAGACAGCTCGGGGTTGGTCAGTTTTGAATATCTCCGCTTTCAAGATAAAATAAAGATGCGATCTTAATCAGCTCCTTTTTTCGTCAAAATATCGTGCGTTTCGGTACTATTATAGTCTATCTGCCTCGGAGACTCATTGAATTAGTGTATGGGTCGTGGCTGATTATTCTGATTACTTACCCCCTAGCAAATGCAGTGACCGCAGAGGTACTATAACTGTAAATGTTGCCAACCGGCGAGAGGCTGGGTGCAGCTGAACAATGAAAATCAGGTCTCGAGTAACACGATAAAGCTCTTGTTTTGGTGATTCCGGGGTCTTCATGGTTTAGGAATTAGAGAATTCCTATTTGTCTAACAGTCTTACGATATTTTCTTTGCACATGATTTCAAACAAAAATATTAATGTCGTGGTATACATAAGTGCTGAAAGCCTGCTCAATTCATTCGCGAAAAAATTAAAAGAAACATTTATGTGTGCCTCAAGACAATTAGAAGAACCTTATGAACTAAAGATAGGGTAGTATTAGATCATATTGATCAGTCAGGTTTTGGGATGTACTTGCCTTTCAGTAGCTTAAAACTAGCCTTTCACTAGCTTAGAAACAAGATGCTTATCTTACGCAACGAAAGGATTTTGGCTTTTAAATGACAGCCTTCAAAAATGTCCTCGTGATTTTTGCGAGGAAGCTGTTAAAGACAAACGCAGCTGCTTTCGTCAGGAGGACGGTTACGTGCAAATGTAGACGCTATAAAGACATTTTCTCTGAAAAAAATCTAGAAAAGGTAAGTCACAGAACAAAAGTTTTGGAATATTGAAAGCGTTAAGGGGCGAGGAATTAACAACACCCTTAAAACTGAAATCAACTATGACTGTTAAAGAGTACGTGGACCCAAAAGATGTTATTTCGACACTGTAATCGTATTAAGTTCCCCAGAGGGACTATCTAGCTTCGGAATAAGAAATAATAAGAAATTGTTGCGTAATAGCGACGAGTTGATTGTTAGTAGACATCTCTAATACTCGTGTCTACAATTGATTAACAAGTTGCCGGAGTAATAGATGTTCCTCTGGCAATCGTTGGAAGAAAGTGGTCATGCCCCTTACTTTGAGCAGTTCGTTGCGAGTACCACCGTTAGTTGCCACTTACAAAGAAAAAACAGGAGTAGATTGAACGCGTGGGACAAAGAAACTGATTGGGTCAGTTAACGAGTTAACAGTATTGCACGAGCACAAAAGCGTAATTACAGGGTGTGCATTTATGTTGATATTACCAAGCTTAACAAAGCAGTGCTTCAAGACGTCCATCATATATGCCAAGACGTTTTCCCCAAAGAATCCTCGCCCCAATTTATGCTGAGTTTCCTACCTTCATTAAGCCTGTTAGGTAGTGTTAAGTACTGAAGCTCTTAATGAACACAACGCTACATCAACTACATTAAGCACATGGCGGACACGATCACGATCACACCTGAATCTTACGCAACAACACGTGAACAGGGTACACATGTTCCCAGACTGCAACGCGGGAGTAAAGTAAGTAAAGTAAGTAAAGTAAAGTAAAAGCTTTGTTTATGTGTCAATGTATTTAGTTTTCACAACTAATTGGGGACACAAATTAAAAATAATTTACAAACTAAGAAGCAATAATAATAATCTATGTACAATTAAAATATGTAGCTTGTGTAAATTATATAATAAAAAAATTGGTATATATAAAAAGTAGTTTCTAAGGATTACAAGGATTACAGCAGCTACTATTTTACAGTGGAAACTCGATTTAACGAACCTCTTTTTAACGAAGTCCTCGATACAACGAACAATACTCTATGTCCCGGCCAAAATTACAGTAAAATGTATGGAATAGAACCTCGATATAACGAACATAATGCGGAAGCCCAAACGTAAAATATACCTCGATATAATGAATTACAATGTCAAAACGGGACTGAAGATAAACACTGAACAGATCAACAGGCAGCAAATCCTTTAATCCATATGGTAAAGAGACAGCAACCTTTCAGTCAAAGGCTTATTATATGTCATAGACATTGGCACTATGGTATTTCCACAGAAGTCACCTGTGTTACAAATCAGTCATTAACTATGACCTCGATATAACGAACATTTTGGTCGTTTCCCCTCAAATTCGTTATATCGAGGTTTTCGATAAAACGAACCCTCGATTTAACGAACAAATTTGGCCGGTCCCCAGCGACTTCGTTAAATCGAGGTTCCACTGTAGCAGCTACAGCAGCAACTGTTGTAGTTAACCACAGGTAGAGACAAGGCCAAGTGTCCAGCCTAGCCCTGTCCCTATAAATGTCACTAGGAGAGCGCGTAAATGCGTGGAAAACAAAAACGAAACATGATCAGCAGTTAAATCCGGCCATTGGAGGGGAAGACTCATGCTAACATTGATACCTTTTTGCAATTTTTTGAACAGGCTACTTTCTTTTGGACTTATGCTGACACTCACAGAGTGAGTTAGGATCGGTTAAAAGTTAAAGCCATCACTGACAGAACCCAAAGAAATTGTACATTTATTACGGTTGCAGAATCGTAAAGTTTTTAAAAGCGGTTTGCATTCTTGGCCCAGTCCAACAGGAGAGTAACTAAAAGGAGATGCGGCATCCGAAGAAGTTCCTGTACTGTAGGACCCCATGCATTCCCGTCAGATGGAAGCAGCCATTTCGTACAAAATGCGGTTTATAACCAACCATCGGATGCGTCGAGACCAATGCCTTATACTACTAGTTCCATGAACGATTCCAAGCGCCGATACAACAGGCTATTGAAAACAGCGCAGGCAGTTAGAACGGAATAGATATGTGAAACTTAACACGAGCTGTTAATCCCTCTCGTGTGCAGCCGATTTAACTGTCTCGATTCCCTCAAAAACGTACATCGAGGCCACTGGCCCAAATGAAGACGGTTACTCCGTCTGGTGGAGTAGAATTTTCGAAAAATCTCGATGGCTGCAATAGATATAATTGTGCTGCTCGAACCAAATATTGCAGAGAACGTTCGTTTATTTTTATCGTCCATTGATGTAACATCTCAAGACATTTACAATGTACAAGGTCGCACCCGCCATTTGACACAGCGTGCAGTACTGATATAGTGTACTTAAATGTACTACGCAGGGCCATTTTAGATCTTAAAATGTTTAAGTTTAAATAACGCACATTTCAGCGTTGACAAAACCATTTGAGTAACTTAAACGTTTCTTAGCCGTATCCTTTTTTCAAACACTTATCAGTTACCAGTTCACCTAATTCATCTATGAGTGTTTTAAGGGCAAGACAGTGAGTCATATCTTTATTGTGGGAATTGGATTACCACGCATGCACATTTACTTTTAACTCTAAGATGTTCGTCACCGGGAGTATGCGTTATTTCCGCGTAATTGTCCAGAGGTGTCTAAAGCACGATTTAGAAGTCGTTATGCTCTCTAAAAGATCGGAGGCCTTTTGTTTGGAAACAGCTTGGCAAAGACTGACACAGTTTTGATGTTGTTCGATATCATTTGCTTTTACCTAGTGCCAGGATCGCCAGGATTATTATGATTTACGCTTTTAACTTAATTAGAGGTTGGATGAAAATTAGGCATAATTATATTAGGAATACTCGTGTAATAAACTAGCTTAATACAATTTCAGATTTTTACCTTTTAGACCTTCTACCTGCATATGTGTAAATACCTTATATTTAATGCAACAACATAAGATATGTTGGTGTCCTCAATTAGTATAATAATTATAAAGACCCTTGGCTCCTAGATGGAGCATAGGTCGTCCACAGTTTTCTCCCACTGTTCTCTGTCCTGAGCTTGTCCTTCTGAATCAATTTGGGTCTACTACAGGGCTATTTGCAGCAGTTATTGTTCGGCTGATCTTTTTCAATTGCTTTCTGGCCTATCGCGGTTTCGTTTTCCTTGGGGATTTCATAAGAGTGCCTTTTGGTTACCTTGTTATGTGGTTTTCTTAACGTATGGCCGATCGACTTCCACTTCTTTCTTCTGATTTGGGTCGTCAGCTTCCCTTCCTGGGATTTTACTAATGGGTCTTCGTTGCTGATGATGATCGGCCATCTACCCAAATGATTTTACATTTGTGTTGCGAAGATCCTTAGTTTAGTCCTCAAGGATTTCTCTTTAAATCTCCACACAGGTCTCAGCACATGGAAGGCTGTTCTGGCTTTGCCAATCCTCAACAGCCATCTCGTTCTGTTCTTCCATCAACAGCTATCACGCTCCCTAGGTAAGTAAAGGAGGCAACGTTCTCTATATCCTTATTATCTAGTTTGATTGGGCTTCGTTTGTGCCGTTTATGCGCATTGTCTTGATGTTGATCTTTTTTTACTGTAAGACCTGTCATACCTGCGGTTGTGGCCAGCCGGATTGGACTTTGTCCTGCGCATGCTTATGATTATGGGAAGTGGAGCTATGCCATCAGCGAAGTCTAGGTCCGGTGGAGTTGGGAAAGAAGGGACCATTGTATATCCGTCCTGGGGCCTTCTGTTGGTGTTTTCATTATCCAATCAATAACCAAAGGAAAAAGCATGGGTGATAGGATGCAGTCTTGTCGAAATCCAGTCTTCACAGAGAAAGGCAGTGTAATTTCACCATTGTGTATTACTCTGATTTGGAAATGTGATTGGAAAAGTGGCGTAGTATCTTCCAGAGTGTGCTGTGATCGACACTATCGAAGGCCTTTTCGAAATCTATGAAAGTGACTTAAAATGAAGTGTTCCATTCTAGGGACTGCTCTGTTATGATTCTTAAGGTTGCGATATGGTCAGTGCAAGGCCTGTTCTTTCTAAAGCCCATTTGTTGGTCCCTTAAGATCTCGTCAGTCTTCACAGAGAAAGGCGGTGTAAGTTCACCATTGTGTGTACTCTGATTTGGAAAAATGACTTCTGTATGACGGCAATGAACTACTTCTGAAATCTATGAAAGTGACTTAAAGTGAAGTTTTCCATTTGAGGGACTGTTCTGTTATGATTCTTACGCTTGCGATATGGTCAGTGCAAGACCTGTTCTTTGTAGGGCCCATTTGCTGGTCCCTTAAGATCTCGTCAAGCGCATCTATCAATCTTTGCAGGATGATTCGACTGAGGATTTTTCCTGGAACTGACAGCATGATAATTCCCCTGTAGTTATAACAATTTGCCGAGTCTCCCTTTTTGGGGATTTAAACCGGTGGCCCTCTTTCTAATCCTCATGAGTAGTTTCTTCTTCCCAAACCTTCGCATAGATCTCGTATTACATTGAGCGTTGAGGTGTTTACATCTCCCTTTAGGATTTCTGCTGAATGAATTCTCATTTGTCTAAAGCGAATGTGTTCGGATTAATCGGACGAGGGCAGTCGTTCAAACAAAATTGCGCTGTGTACAAGGAATTTACGAATCAAAGGAACCATATGTGCTGGAGGAAGTTTCAGTGAGAAGGCCCCAGGGCTCATTCGTAATAAAAAATGAAAATGTTTGTGTGCCTCAAAGCATTGGGAAGAAACTAACAAAATCGTCACTGAACAAGAGAACAAGTGAGACCCAAATGAACATTTTTTGTGAGCAGACAGTGTGGTCACTAAAAATACTGCAATCGTCCGACGTTCAACTTTAATGGATGAAAATTTGACCTGTGAATTCAAGCACAAAAATTAAATAAAAATCCACTTTCTCATGGCCAAGTCATGTATGATTACTGAAAAGATTCTTTTAACGGAGAAAAGCAGTCTTTGTTCACAGCTGAATTGAAGTACTTGACCACAAAGTTGGTTTCGACTTTCTTTACAACTGGTTTTCCACGAATATTTCTAAGTTTAATAATGTAATGTTTAATTTCTTCGCCGAGAAGAAACTCCTCAACTCAGCACAAGTTGTTTCAACCAAAATGCCTAAAAACGAAGCTAAAACCTACCGAAATAACTTCCTCTGGTTGGTTTCTGCCTTAAGCTTCTGCAGTGGACGTTGTGCAGGTTAGATTTGTCGCGTTTTGTATGTAAACTATCTTAATTTATCGCTAGGTTTCGTTGTTTCGCAAAACGAGAATGCTTGCACCTTTCGTCTTCAAATTAAGATGTGGCAGGTCATTATTACGTCTGCGTTGTGCTTCGTATTACTGACTCGAAATAAAATTAAAATTGTCTTTTTCAACTGAGATTTTGTAACACTGTCGTGATCCGAGGCTCCGGCATATTTCAACCTCGCCCATTTTTGGCATTACAAAAACACGCGATGACGCCACTTGTTAAGTTTAGTCAACTAGAATGTGTCGAGCGTCTAGAAGGTTACAAGAAATGTGCTATACGAAACAAATATTGCATATTTTGCGAATGAAAAGCAGTGAAGACCAGACCACAAGCTAGAGTAGTGGCGGACCTCACACACGGGTAAACATTCCCGATTAAAGAATACTCGAATTAAGACTATTTTAAGGACGTCAAGTACCAACATGATACGCCTATTTTATTTTCGAGGCAAGGAAGTGAATCAGCCGGAAATGCTTAACCAGAACGCCGAAGAGCGAGTCATGAAGGCTCAACCGAACGATGTAGTTCAGACTTATAAAAGCTGTGTTTATTTACCATATGTGTTTCTGGGACACAGCAACAAACTCCAACTGCCACTAGTCTAAAGACCTTCTACTTCTTAAACAAAACAAAGAAGGGAAAATTAACAAAAACACCCTTAACAAGTTTCAGTTAATTGTCAGTCGTTTTCGCCATCATTTTCAAGTAAAATGTACATTTTTTATTCAGAGGTCTGGGGCCTTTTCCATTTTGTTAATAGATTCCCCATAGCTTTGAGATACACTACCTAGCTATTATTTTTATTTCTCTGCATCTGTTTTATTTTAATTGAGATCTTTCGGCGGAGGCTAGCCCGGGAGGAAATTAATCATGAGCAAGGTTGATTTACAGAGCTGGGTATCGATGAATTGTTCTTTCGAAAAAAAAACCTTACGGAGTTTTTCCCTCAGAAAACAAATTTTGTTGTGGTTTACAATTGATTCATCAATTCACTTCATGGTAGCCCTAGATTTTCCAACCGGACGAATTACGTTTTAAGCAACCAAACGAGTTAACAGTACTGTGTCCTGCCTAATGCAATTACGGGAAGATTTAAAGTCTCCCAAATGAAAGAGCATCTTTTGTTTTTGTCTAGGCTGGTTTGTCCATTAAACGGGAGTTATTTGTCACATGAAGGGCGACTTTTTAACCACCTACCTTAATTTTTTTCGTACGTCATTTTGATACGTCAAGAAACAATTTTAGTGCAAACATGAACAGGTGTCTTTAAAAGATATTGTATTTTCGAAAATATAATTTTGGCGTCAGTTTGAATGATCTCGATGATCACTGTCAAAGTAAACCTGATAGTCTCTCTGAAATGGAAACCTGGTTTTGGATTCTTGGCTGGTCTCTTTCCATCCTAACGATGGCTGGAAATGGATTTATTATATTCCTTGTTTGTAGCAGACGGCAGCTTCGCACCGAAACCAACGCGTTTGTGGTTTCACTGGCAGTGGCGGACTTCTGTGTGGGGATGAGCGTTGTGCCACCAATCTTCTTCTGTGAGATAGCGAGTGGATGCAACACTCAATCTTATTGGATGACGTATTTAAGGTTGCTGTTCAGCTACGCGTCAGTGATGAACCTGTGCAGCTTAGTAGTGGACAGATACATTGCAGTTGTCAAGCCTTTGAAATACTTGACTTTTATGACGCGCCGCCGTGTAATTCAAATGGTTTTCTTATCTTGGGGAATCCAGGTGGCCGTTAGAATGGTTGATGTACTAAACTGGTCTATTTTCAAATCATCCCTTCTCCTTGACATTGTAGTCTGGATAAGTGTTATATTTTTTGAGGTTCTTCCGTGCTTTGTTTTGATAATCGGTTTGATATCAATGTTACTTATTATTTTCAAACACGATCGAGCAACTCTCACCATAGCAAAACAGTTACGTTTCAATCATCGCGTTTCGTTTAAAACTCAGGAGAAATCCGCCGTCAAAATAATGGTAGTTGTTATAGGTTTATTTCTACTGTGTTACGGATTTTACATTCGCTGTACGTTTACACATATTTTAAAGACAGGAAGTTGTAATTATGAGCAATATAAAATAACTTTTCTAGTTTTAAACTCTGCAGTTAATCCTGTAGCATACGCTGTATATAAGAAAGACATAAAGAAGGAGATTAAACGATCCATCTGCTGTATTATGGTAAAAAATTAAAAGAAAAAGGTAAGGGACGAAATTGTTATTTATATTCCAAGCTTTCTTTGAACTTTGCGAAGGAGAATATGGATCATTTTTAAACTAAGGGAATAGACTGGGAATCTTCCATAACCATCTGTATTAACGTTTCTACATCGTAAAAAGGAGAGCGAAAATAAATTCATGTAGTATCAACGTGCTTCTTTAGTTGATCGTAGTTTGTTACTCCCCTTTTTACCTTTGCTCGGCAAAGGTAGTGGATTATTTACTTCGACTACCTCTGATCTCGGAACATATTCACAAAATGTACAGCTCGACGCAACTGAACGTTCTATATTTTTTTCTTAATTTGAATGATCATTTTAAACAACAACATGAATTAAAATATATATGCATTGTGTGATATTTTACACTTACTCGGGTATTATTTCACAATATATATTTATACTGCAAGGCCACTGTGAACACAAACTTTGAAAGATTTAAAAGAGCAACAAATATATATGCCAAACGTAAACTCAAGGCGGTTGGATGCCCTGTGATTGGACAAGGAGATTAGAAAACCAACACAATGGCAAGTGTCGGTCACCATCAAAGTAGCTGTAGTTAAAAGCTAATTTGAATGTTTGATCCTATGCATGTCTTAATTTAATTTCTGCAACCGTTTTATTTCGGTTCCAATTATCCTTCCTCAATTGGAATAAGCCATAATAATAAGAGACTTTACTGATAAATAATGATAATAATAATAATAATAATAATAATAATAATAATAATAATAATAATAATAATAATAATAATAATAATAATAAGAGACTTGACTGATAAAACATTTGAATTAATGAATAAGAAAAACGCATGTTTTTCCAAATGTTGTTGATTGTGGAATATGTGTTCCCTTCATTATGATTTTGTACACCTGTTTTCGAAATTCCTATTTGAAACACATGACTTCATCATTCTAGATGAGCAAAGAAGGGGCTGTCTTAAAATTGCTCTAGAAAATAAGAATACTCGATAGTAACTGAAGGTTCAGGAAAGAAGCGAAGAGCTTATAATCAATACTAAAGAGACAAACATGTGTTCTCACCAAATTGAGATAGCGGAAGCAGCGTGGGAGGCAGCGTGGCCGAGTGGTTAGGGCGCCGGACTTGAAATCCGGAGGTCGCGGGTTCAAGTCACGCTCTGACCACTAAGCTGGAGTTGTTTCTCGGTGGACCCTAGTTCAACTCCTCGGTCATGCTTGTAAATAGCCAACTGGTCTGCCTCCCGCCAGTTGGGATTTTTAAGCCTGTTATGTTCATTTGAAATATTTGTTTCCTTCAGTTTGAGTGGCATGCCTGTGAACTAGCTAGGTGTAGCTAAGTGCATGACCACTATAAACAAGCATTTGACATTTTTTGACATTTTGAGCTAACGACATTAAAGATAGAAAAAAAACACGATATGTTGATCTGTGTTTGGTTCATCTTTGCTGACTGAGGAAGCAAAATACATTGTAGAAACTGCAGAGGATTAAGGGACGTGAACGCAAAATGCTTGGCCTCGTTTAGAGAAACTGAAAAGTTATCGTAAAATAGTTACTTTGGCAGACTTGTAGATTCAACAAATGTTAAGCGTCCGAGTGCTACAGGAACTATTGGACTGGCCAAGAACAAGTTCAATATTGAAAGAAAACACTCAATCAGCCAACCAACCCGAGCCAATTAAGATGCCAAGCAACAAAGCTACAAACCAAACTGTCATTCAGCCTTATCAACTAGATAAGGCACATACCTTGTTCTCCTTAAAGTGCCCCTGTGATCAAAAAATCACTTCCTTTTTTTCTTGAGATTCTGAAAGTGTGTCTGCTTAACACTTGACTGGCAAAATTCTGACCTTTCATTTTTATCCAAAGGCTGTTTACTTTGAGTATAAATTTTGGATTTCACGATCCGCCATTACTCACGTTGAAACCTGACCGATTTGACCTCACAGGGTTGGATCCGGGAAAAGTGACGTCAAAGGCTCACCAGCTTAAAATTTCAGCGTGTGAACGCAGCTTATTATGTATACAAAGTGCGAGTTTAAAAGTGTGAAAGCCCCAAACTCCCGTGCTGCATATTAATTCTGCAGCGTACAGACGCATTGCATTCTTAAACTAGTGAGCCTTTGACGTCATTTTGTCCTCGATCCAGCTCTCTCAAGAACTTAAATTTAGTAATGGCGGATCATTAAATAGCAAAGTTCCAGTTAAAATAAACAGGTGCCTTTTTTAAATCAAGGATTAAAACTTGGGCCACTTAGTGTTTAGTTCACATAGTTTTGAAATCCAAAGAAAAAAAATAATTTATTTTTTGTCACAGGGGCACTTTAATTTTCGCGGGTTCTTAATTTGGCGATTTTCGTGATTTTAAAAAAGTCGCGAACTTAAAAACCCGCGAAAAATAACGACCGCGAACTTTGATCTCGCGAAATTTAATGGACACAAAAAAATCATGTACTTGTGTTTTCAAGGGTCCTAAACAATTTTTAGCACAAGATGTTAGCACAAGGAACTGGGCTGTCATCTATCAACTTTAGATGTTGATCAGCGTCAAGATTTGCCTCAAGTTCTTCTTCGGCATCTGAATAATCATCTTCGCACAGTTCCTCCAATACATCCTTTGTACAGTCGTCAAATTGACCATCCTGTCCTGGCTCCTTGTAGTGTGTAGTTACAAGTGTCTTGTCTCTTTCCATTATTTCCCTGTTCCTTGGTGTATCTAACTCTCGACAAGCGATAATGACTCGGAAGAACAAAAACAACTTTTTTTGTACTGTAAGACTGACTTTTCGAGGAATACAGCTGCCGCTAAGAGACAGCATATTGGTTTTGTTTCATGTGTTGATTAACGTACAATTTTTGTAAAATTGTGAAAAAGAAAAGAAAAAAAACTTAATCGTCAATTTCGCGAAATTAAATTCCCTGCAAACACAATTTTTCTCCGCGATCGCGTAATTAAAGACTCGCGAAATGTGCCGAGAAAATTTTCGCGAAATTTAAGTCCCGCGAAAATAAAGGAGAATAAATGAGTCAATCAAAAGCGTCGATAAACCTCGTAGTGTTAAATCGATGGCTGGAAATGGATCACCAGAAATTCAAAAGTAACAACCACCCATGCAATTGACCGGCCTGCGAACCATCTAATCAACCAGCCATGAACCAACCAGCCAATTCAAGAATCAGTTAACTAGTCTCTTAACCAATAATTATTGGTTACTTAAATACTGCGTAATTAATTAGATCACTAAATCAAATCTTATTGACCTCAACCGGCTTGAACATGTTAACTTGGATCTTCCTTCAATTGAAAAGGTCGGGAGGGCCCAGAATAATCATAATGGAAGGTAATGTACAGTATGCAAGGCGTTATCTCGGAGATCCGTGACTTTTTCCAATAGAGCTCGTGCTTCACTGAATTTATTCCTAAGTTCTCCACCTCAGTTTTCCTCAGGTACAACGGAATTGTCTTCTTAGTCTTGATTTGCAGCTCATCTAAACATTTTACTGCTACTGTTGGTAGTGGATCCATCAAGTCTACCGCGAATTGTTTCCGCCGCTTTGTTCGCAAGGGCCTTTGTCAGGCTACAGAAGCCCTGGCATCCAAGGAGTTTCCCGACTGTATCTTTTCACTAACTGTTCGTGGACTAGTACACTTCAAAATCCTTCATTATCGAGATTTGAAGCACAATTAAGACCAAGTCTCCTGTCTTCCAACAGCAATGTACTTCATCGAATTACTCATTCTGAACGGCAACTCTATCTGATTTTTACCTCATGATATGACGTAAGTCATGCTATGGGGTTTAGGGTTTGGGGGTGAAATTCAATTAAAAATCACTCACTAGCTCACTCACTCACTCACTCACTCACTCACTCACTCACTCACTCACTCACTCACTCACTCACTCACTCACTCACTCACTCACTCATTAGACCTGGATTAAACACGCGTTTCCCATATCTCCCCCCCCCCCCCCCATATCTCCCCCCGGACAAGTTTGTCTCATTGTTCAAAGTCACACCACTGTCTCAGTGTACTTATTTGGGGGAAAGTACAAAGGCGAGAATATGGCCATTTTAACAGATTCAAAATGGCGTCCTGTCCCTTTGAAGCGTGATGGCTGTTTGATCCCAAACCTGATCGGAACCTATTTTTGTGGAGCCAACAATGGAAAGAAACTATCCTACAGGATACTCGACTGCAGAGAAATGGGCGTGGAAGTCCCAGAAGTGTGACGATAACATTACCGATTCGTGCGTGAAGATCCGCTATTACATGGAAGACCGCGAACATGAAATAAGCTTACTGCAAATTGGTTAGCGTTAAACTTTTCTGATTTTTTGTGTCACCCACGACCACGAAAATTTCGAAATATGCGGTGTTTTGAATGCAAATAACGGACAATGAGCTACTATGGGGCCTCTCGAGACTTTTGGAAACAGAGTGATAGTTGGATGGAGGTTAACGTTTAGGTTTCGGTAAACAGCGCGGCTATGGACATTTTTGGACGACGGGGAATTGACCGGCCACAGGAAGGAAGCACTGCAGTATGTTGAAATGAACGCTTTATCATCTGGGACAAACGGTAAGCTTTCCTCCTCCAATTTTGTATAGAACATGCAACATTATTAAAATTCAATAATAAGCAAACGTTGAGATTTCGCTATTTGTTCGGAAAGTTTTCGGTAAATGTCACATGTCCGCATATTCCACATGATGTTGACAAACATTGTATATAACTTCTTCTTGTTGCTGTCATCATAATTGACGCATTTTTGAGTGGAAGATTATGACAGTCATGGAATATTTCAGCAGATTGAATTATGTAGAAACCTTCCAATAAAGCACTGAAGCACGTAGTAATACCATCGTATCTTTTTACTCAGTGTCGACACCCTGACATGGTAACAGTCTGTGAAAACAGTGCATTACAATATTTTACATGCAATATTTTACATGCAATTTTAAGCAGCTCATTACCTTTGCAATGCCGTGGGGGATTAGTCCCAGAAAAATTGGGAGTGTGTGTGCGGGACCGCTTCCTAAAACCCTTACCCTAGTTATGACCAAAATCTGCAATATTCCCTTCCCTATTTATGATCTGACCAAAAACTCGAAACCCCTTTTTATGACTGCATGACTTTTTAATCAAAACCCATTTTTCTGACCAGCATTTTAATAATTTTCTTAGTTCAGACCAATGTTAAATTACCGTAAACATAATTTGTGAAGGGCTTTTGTTGATTTGCTTTTCGTGGCTTCGTCTTAAAAACGTACCCTTACAACAAGGCTAGAGTGCAAAAGCCATACCCTATTTATGACCAAGGTGGCCAAAATCAGCTAAAATCGATACCCTATTTATGACCAAAACAGCTGAAAAAACATACCCTTTGGGGCCGCACATACCTATATAACCCATATAAGGGAGTACTCCTCCCCCCTCCCTCCCCCCGGGTGTCATGCATTGTTCCATTTACTTATATGAAACAACTTTGCTACTCTGTTAGTTATCTCACATACATTCTCTTCACTATTTAACAATTAGACTACGAGCCCGAGTTTTCTACGAGCAGATAGTAAACGAGGCGCAGCCGAGTTGACTATCGCTCGTAGAAAACGAGGGCGAGTAGTGTAATTGTTTTAGTATAAATTTACCGTAGTCCTATTGCAATTGCATAAAAAGAAAAAAAAAGTGTGAAGTGACGCGTAGAACGTACAGAACTGTTTTATTATGTTACATCAGGTTCAAACGCGATGTACACTGATGCCTAACTGTTGACTATCAGCAGATAGAAAACGGTAATATGGCCAATCAAATTCACGGATACACAATAGACTACGGTAAATTTATACTAAAACAAGATAGCTGGTGATTTTACCAAATCTGTGAATTATATACTTCCCAGGAAGCTTAGTGCAACAGGCAAGATTTAAAGATTCTGCAAAATTAATGACAACATAATTCTAAAATATCCAATTAAAAAAACAGTTATTTACCAGAATTGTAAATCACAGCAATTTTAACTTCTGGACAACAAAATATTTAATCATTACATTATTTTATTGAATAATTTCCCTTCAAAAGAACAAAACTGTGTACTTCAATGTAATATTTCTGATTTCTGATTTTTAATGACCTGACAATCCCTCGGAAATCTGGAGTTAGGACTAAAGATATCCGGTACTCCACTAGAACGTATAAATGTTACAAAATCCTAGGAGTACACATTGACTCGAATCTTAAATGGGAATTTCATATCAGTTGTATTCTTAAATCTTGTTATGTGACTCTAAGAACCTTAAGAAAAATAAGGAACTTTACTGATTTTAAACTACGGAAATATTTGGTAGAAACGCTAATTCTGTCTAAAATAAGCTACTGTGACATTGTTTTTTATCCACTACCGTAAATAAGGAACATAATCGGTCCCAGTATTGAGCCCTGAGGGACACCAGATATAACAAGCGACCAATACGAGTACGACCCACGTATCAGAACTCTTTGTTTTCGATTAGTTAAGAAGTTCCTAAACCATAGGTGTAGTTGCCCATCTTTACCATACTTGTTGAGTTTTAGAAGTAAGCGCTCATGGGGGACACAGTCGAAAGCTTTTGAAAGGTCCAAAAACATCACATCAGACACTTAAGACGAATTTCTTGATAAGCACCAGTCGTTATAACAGCTTAAAAGTTTTGACATTGTAGATCTACCTTCCAAGTAGCCAAATGAGCCTAAGGCTTGGTTTTAGTAGCTGATATTCTGTCCAGAATGAGACGACTCTTGATGTTACAATTTTCTCGGCTGTTTTGCTAATGATGGATGTTAGCGAGATTTGGCGATAGTTTTCCTTTCTGTGTTTTGGTCCCTTTTTATGGACTGGAATAATATGTGTAATTTTCCAGTCACTGGGTAGCAAGCCAGATTGAAACGACTTGTTGAATAGATTAGAAAGTGATGTAGATAGTTCCAGTGCGCATCCCTTTAGGATACGAGGCAATAATTGATCAGGACCTGGGGACTTGTGTATGTTTAGGTTTTTCAGAAAAACTGTACATGATACATTGCATAACTTTTCATCGAGAACATAATCGAATTCCGGAAGGGACTTTTGTTTTTTTTTGTTTTTTGTTTTTTGTTTTTATTATTTATTTATTTCTTGCAAACACTGTACACAACAAACAGACTTGAACCAGATTACTTAATTACATCTGTCCTACTTACAATTTTTCTAATAGAGAAAGGAACGGTTTCCATACAGAATAAAACTTGTTCATTTGACCTTTTGATTGTGAAATAGCTCTTTGTATAATGATCTTATTCTTAACAAAGTCTAAAAACTTTAAGCTTATCTCAGTTTTTAGGGACTTTTGTTTATGTGTGAATACTGATGCAAAATATGCGTTCATATGTTGTGCAATCTCTTGATCACCTGTTATTTCTGCACTTCCTTCTTTTAGGAACGCTAGGTCGTTAGTACCTTTTCTTATTAATTTCATGTACTAGTTCCAAAAAGGCTTGGAATTATTCTCTTCTTGTAATTTTTCAGCGAGGGCTTTAAAATGGCTCCATTTGGCTGAGTTACATTTCTTTTTTAGCGCTCTATCGCTTATATTTTCGGGTGAATTTTTTTCTTATTGTAGAATTTTGATAAGCAGGATAGGATGCAACTTTTGATAAAGTTTAAAAAAATTCTGTACTTGGGGTTCAGAGCCACTTTAAATTTTCGAAAATTTAAGGTGGCTCTGAACCCTATGTACAGAAATTTTTTGAACTTTGCCAAAAGTTGCGGTTTATCCTGCTTATCAAAATTCTACAGCACGAAAAAATTTCACCGTGCCGTTTTTAAAATATAAGCGATAAAGCTAAAATTAAGGGTGTTTTTAGCAGGTCATAGTGTTGCTATGGTTACCTACTGTGTCACGAAAAATTACCAACGTGTTCAGCAGAGATTGGGCAGTTTTTTGATACCATGA
>JAHPZR010002449.1:85000-97500 GCA_019787425.1 Platygyra sinensis
GTGCGTGTGTGTTTCAAATGTTTTAATGTTTTTATGTTTTAATTTCAACAGTGTTACATTAATTTAGATTTAAATCAATCAATAAATAAATAAATAATTGAAATTAAAATAATTGAAATATCTACAAAACCCGCTTATAGCATAGCTAATCTAGGCGGATTGTACTAATTACAGTCATATTTACTGAGCAGAAAGTGTCGATGATCTGAAGTGATATTAAAGAATTAACCTCTGGATGAATCTTCAGGGTTACACCTTTTTGTTTTTGTTTTTGAAGGATGCAGTTAGAAGGACATACAAGGAATTGAAGAAGCAAAAGGATGATTTTACCGGCTTTGTGACTGATGCCAGGTTTGGTCATTACAAGTAAATGTACTTTGTAATCCGAAAAATGATTTGGTAACAAAATGCTTGTCCTTTTTGTCCAATAATAATAGTGGTAACTGCAAGAGAGAGCTGTTTTTTTTTCCCTAAAATTGAATCGTTTAGCTGCCCATTATTGAGTGGGATAGCTACATGTATTGACCTTTGATGAGTGGTAAAGTAATGTTTGTTTCAAAGTTTAAAGATTTCAGTGACAATTGGCATGAAGAGATGAGAGGCTAGTAAAGTAAGTTGCCTGCAGCGAGTAGTTGTTCTGTTTAGGGCTTTAAATTGGCAGACTTAAACATATTTGCAGTATTTTATATGAAAAGTGAATGATGTACATTGTATTGAAACAAGTTTGCTGCCCATTATTAAGTGTGGCAGCCATCTGCCATTATTGAGTGGTAAAATGTTGTTTGTTTCAATTAATGTTTTGAGATTTCAGTGACAATTGGCATAAAATGACAAAATGCCAGTAAAGTAAGTTGCTTGTAATGAGTAGTAGTTCTGTTTAGGGCTTTAAAGTGGCAGACTTAAACATATTTACAGTGTTTTTTTCCTGAAAAACAATCATGTACACTGTAGTGAAACAACTTATTTTGCTGCCCATTATTAAGTGGGATAGCCATTTACCATTATTGAGTGGTAAAATGTTGTTTGTTTCAATGTTTTGAGATTTCAGTGACAATTGGCATTAAAAAGATGAGATGCCAGTCAAGTAAGTTGCTTATAATGAGTAGTAGTTCTGTTTAGGGCTTTTAAGTGTCAGACTTAAACATACACAGTGTTTTTTTTCCCTGAAAAACAACTATATGTACACTGTAGTGAAACAACTTATTTTGCTGCCCATTATTAAGTGGGATAGCCATTTACCATTATTGAGTGGTAAAATGTTGTTTGTTTCAATGTTTTGAGATTTCAGTGACAATCGGCATTAAAAAGATGAGATGCCAGTCAAGTAAGTTGCTTGTAATGAGTAGTAGTTCTGTTTAGGCCTTTAAAGTGGCAGACGTAAACATATTTACAGTGTTTTTTTTTTCCTGAAAAACAATTATGTGCACTGTAGTGAAACAACTTTGCTGCCCATTATTAAGTGGGATAGCCATTTACCATTATTGAGTGGTAAAATGTTGCTTGTTTCAATGTTTTGAGATTTCAGTGACAGTTGGCATTAGGGAGATGAGATGCCAGTCAAGTAATTTTCTTGTAACAGGTAGTAGTTCTGTTTAGGGTTTTAAATTGGCAGACTTGAACATATTTGCAGTGTTTTATATGAAAAGTGAATTATGTACATTGTATTGAAACAAGTTAGCTGCCCATTATTAAGTGGGACAGCCATTTGCCATTATTGAGTGGTAAAATGTTGTTTGTTTCAATGTTTTGAGATTTCAGTGACAATTGGCATTAAAATGACGAGATGCCAGTAAAGTAAGTTGCTTGTAATGAGTAGTAGTTCTGTTTAGGGCTTTAAATTGGCAGACTTAAACATATTTGCAATGTTTTATATGAAAAGTGAATTATGTACATTGCATTGAAACAAGTTTGCTGCCCATTATTAAGTGGGACAGCCATTTGCCATTATTAAGTGGTAAAATGTTGTTTGTTTCAATGTTTTGAGATTTCGGTGACAATTGGCATTAAAAAGATAGGATGCCAGTCGAGTAAGTTGTTTGTAATCACTAACAGTTCTGTTTAGGGCTTGAAGGTGGCAGACTTGAACATATTTACAGTTTTTTTTTCCTGAAAAGCAAATTATGTACATTGTATTGAAACAAGTTTGCTCCCCATTATTGAGTGGGATAGCCATTTGCCATTATTGAGTGGTAAAATGTTTCTTTGTCTCAATGTTTTGAGACTTCAATGACAATTGGCATTAAAATGATAAGATGCCAGTCAAGTAAGTTGCTTGTAATGAGTAGTAGTTCTATTTAGGGCTTTAAAGTGGCAGACTTGAACATGTTTACAGTGTTTTTTTTTTCCTGAAAAACAATTATGTACTGTACATGTACACTGTAGTGAAACAACTTTGCTGCCCATTATTAAGTGGGATAGCCATTTACCATTATTGAGTGGTAAAATGTTTGTTTGTCTCAACGTTTTGAGATTTCAATGACAATTGGCATTTAAATGACGAGATGCCAGTCGAGTAAGTTGCTTGTAATGAGTAGCAGTTCTGTTAAGGGCTTTAAAGTGGCAGACTTGAACATATTTCCAGTGTTTTTTTTTTTTCCTGAAAAACAATTATGTACAATGTAGTGAAACAACTTTGCTGCCCATTATTAAGTGGGATAGCCATTTACCATTATTGAGTGGTAAAATGTTTGTTTGTCTCAACGTTTTGAGATTTCAATGACAATTTGCATTAAAATGGCGAGATGCCAGTCAAGTAAGTTGCTTGTAATGAGTAGCAGTTCTGTTTAGGGCTTTAAAGTGGCAGACTTGAACATATTTACAGTGTTTTTTTTCCTCCTGAAAAACAATTATGTACACTGTAGTGAAACAACTTTGCTGCCCATTATTAAGTGGGATAGCCATTTACCATTATTAAGCGGTAAAATGTTGTTTGTTTCAATCTTTGAGATTTCAGTGACAATTGGCATTAAAAAGATGAGATGCCAGTCAAGTAAGTTGCTTGTAATGAGTAGCAGTTCTGTTTAGGGCTTTAAAGTGGCATACTTGAACATATTTCCAGTGTTTTTTTTTTTTTTTCCTGAAAAACAATTATGTACACTGTAGAGAAAAAACTTTGCTGCCCATTATTAAGTGGGATAGCCATTTACCATTATTGAGTGGTAAAATGTTTGTTTGTCTCAACATTTGAGATTTCAATGACAATTGGCATTAAAATGACGAGATGCCAGTCAAGTAAGTTGCTTGTAATGAGTAGCAGTTCTGTTTATGGCTTTAAAGTGGCAGACTTGAACATATTTCCAGTGTTTTTTTTTTCCTGAAAAACAATTGTACAATGTAGTGAAACAACTTTGCTGCCCATTATTAAGTGGGATAGCCATTTACCATTATTGAGTGGTAAAATGTTTGTTTGTCTCAACGTTTTGAGATTTCAATGACAATTGGCATTAAAATGGCGAGATGCCAGTCAAGTAAGATGCTTGTAATGAGTAGTAGTTCTGTTTAGGCCTTTAAAGTGGCAGACTTGAACATATTTACAGTGTTTTTTTTCCTCCTGAAAAACAATTATGTACACTGTAGTGAAACAACTTTGCTGCCCATTATTAAGTGGGATAGCCATTTACCATTATTGAGCGGTAAAATGTTGTTTGTTTCAATCTTTGAGATTTCAGTGACAATTGGCATTAAAAAGATGAGATGCCAGTCAAGTAAGTTGCTTGTAATGAGTAGTAGTTCTGTTTAGGGCTTTAAAGTGGCAGACTTAAACATAATTTACAGTGTTTTTTTCCTGAAAAACAATTATGTACACTGTAGAGAAAAAACTTTACTGCCCATTATTAAGTGGGATAGCCATTTACCATTATTGAGTGGTAAAATGTTTGTTTGTCTCGACGTTTTGAGATTTCAATGACAATTGGCATGAAAGAAACAGGATGCCACTTTTCCTAGTAATGTTAGGGCTTTAAAGTGGCAGACTTAAACATATTTACAGTGTTTTCACCCTTAAAATTGAATATGTATTGAAACAAGTTTGTTGCCCATTATTGAGTGGCAAAGCCATTGACCATCACTGAGTAGAACAATGTTGGCTTGATTAGAATTATATATTGCATTTCTTAAATTGACAATTGGCGAGAGTCAAATAAGAAAGCTACATATACAGTGTAATTGTGAGTTACATCAATAAGATCTTATAGTGTAGATTACCCACAATGTACATGTACATGTAAACTTACACTGCTGATTTAATTTGATACCTATGTGTCCACCTGACATTGAAAAACTGCAAATATTTTTTTGCCAGGTTGGTATGTCTCACTAAGCCATCATTTTGGTAAGACCAAACAATTTGTGGTCAGGCATGGCACGCAATGCTTGATCGACAAAAGTGCTCTCAAGATAAACAGGTTTATTATGAAATCGCAATCTAGTTCAATGTACAATTTAAATTTATCTACATGAAAGTTGTGATGGTCTAGAAAAAAGTCAACTCAGTGAACAGGAGTCTGACTGTGGAAATAGGAAATTGTTGATTACCTCCAGTGCTGTAACACACTCTTACCTCCAGTGCTATATGTATTTACACGTACATGTTTCTGTGGTGTACAACCAACATATGGTCTCAAGAAAACAAATCACCATGAAATGTATCTTACTGTCTTAAAATATGTACAGTGCTCAACAAATTATTATTATGATTGCTATTATTATCATTATCATTATTATTTGTTTAGGTATGACCATGAAGACAATAAAAAAGTAGAAAGTGTTGTCTTAAAAGAAGTCAGAGGAAATTTTGGGAAAGGGAAATGGCCTAAAGGAGTAGTAAGAGGTATGCGCCCGTTGATGCATATTTTTTGCCAGTTTAAAATGAGGTTTATTACTGTACATTCAAGTGTTTTTACATAAAAGAAAACCAAAAAAGAATCCATGAAGCCTATTAAGGAAAAAGACTCAAAAAATTAATAACTTGGTTGATACACTGGAATTTTCTCTTGTAACTTTGCCCTTAAAATATTTAGCATGCTTAGTTACTTGTTTAGCTTTTAGCCACCTTTATTGAAAGTTTACAATCTTTCTCTCTCATCTTTTTAGCGGCCATTGGGCAGTACTGGAGATCCATCCGTGATGATGCCATCAGAAAAAAAGTGGCAAATTCACTGAACATCGGATCATGACAAGGCGTCGACTGAGAGTGCAAAGAGTAAGTTATGAATTATAAAGCTAATTCTCACGTACTTTTCTGTACAAGTTTCTTGATGTTGCAATGCAGGACTGCACTCATATAAAAAAAAAGAACATTAGGTAGTTTCTAAATGTCCATTACCATATTTACTCAAAAAGTTGCCCCGTTTGGGAGAGAGAAGTGAATAAGCTCCAGCCCTGGATGTTAATAAACCTAGGAACAGAAACATGACATAAAGCAAAGACAGGCTGCACGGACTCCCTATGTGGTTTTTGTGGTTGCGTCGCATTATCAAAGCCCTTCAAATTGTAGTTTTGCTCTTATAAGCTTGTCTTTTAGGTAGTCTGGCGCTTTCACACACAGACTACCTGCAACAGTTGCAGTGGCTACATACATTTAACTTTGAACTTTTCTTTCAGAAATTAATATATCGCAAAGAGGCAGTGAACAAAGCAGACCTTCCTCCACAAGACATGGAAAAGATGAAAGCCTTGCTCAGCCAAGAAAATGCGATTGAATTCATGTCCTCGGAAGAAAGTGAGGGCGAAGGCATGGAAACTGGGCCAGCACAGAGGCACATCAAACCCCTGAGGTGGGAACGTAGTAAGCTGCGAAACCTAAAAGCAGTCCTTGATGCTACGTACCAGGCGCAGATGAACAGACGGCAGAAAAGGACGGCAGCAAAGGTTGTCAGATTAGTAGGGCAAAATCTGTCAGACAGGCCAATCCCAAAGAAATGTCCTTCTTGGGCAGGACGGGAACCAGAAAGTTAAGGTATTTAGAACTTATTATTATATGGCTGAGTCAAACAAGGACCGGAACGTATCAAATTCGCGAGTTTGATTTGTTTGAATCAATATAGACTGCAACTTGATCTAGATTTTCCCATCTAGATCGTGTCTAGGTCAATTTTTCCAGTCCAGCATGTAGACCAATTACATTTTGTGGCAAGAAAGTAACTTAATTAACTGAAATACAGAAACATTGACTTTTTTCTTCTAAAAGTAAATGTAGTAGCTAAAAGATGAGCCAAAAGCTTGCTGAGAAAAAAAGTATGAGAATGAGCAACTACATGTATTTTGCAAAGAAAAGGTCAGCAAGTATGGACTCGCTACATGAAGCAAATTTACGTTTTCTCTGTTGGCCATATAATAAACGTAAGCCGGCATGTATGGGAGAATCTTGAACTTGGTTGTGAGAAGAGACCTTTCTCCCTTGTGTCTGTCCCTTTTGTCAAGATTCTCCCATACAAACGTTCTGCTAGGTTAATAACTAGAGCTAAATATTAACTATAATAAATGAACCATTATCTTAAAATATCAGAGGGATTAAAGGAGAAGGTCACTCCAAAAGGCATGTTATTTTTGTCATCACCAATAAAAAGATTATATTAAGTTTAGTTACTCACCGAAGTTTCAGCCTCTAAAGTGCATTCTATCCCAAGTAATATGTCTCCAAAGAAGCCTAAAATTTCGCATCCGCAGCCGCCATTTTGAAACAAATGCTGAGCGGCCAGGTCGGGCTAGGCCGCTAAGCGTGACGTCATCGTTACCGAGAGATCTTGTCTTGCAAGCGTATTTGTTTACTCGAGGTCATGGCTGATCCTCAACTTTGCCGTTTTGAGCCAGAACGTGTTTCTTATCCTGAGGATAGCGAAAGCAAAAACAAAGAAGTAAACGATCGGTTAGAAGGCACATTTTGGTGTTCTTGTGAGCGATGTCAAATCATGCCAACGCGACGCAAAGAGAATGTGTTTGTTGCCGAGAACAGCCAGAGGAAGAAAACAAAAGTCAAGGTAAAATTTTAAGCTTATACTGGATCGGTTCCAGTAAATAGAAAAAGCGGTTTTCCTTGTCAATTGCTGTAGACATTAAAAAGCGGTTTAATAAAGCCACAAGCAGTTATTTTTTTACGTCAACTGTTTGTATTTTTATTTTCGCCGTGTATTCGCCGAAATATTCATCGAATTCATCGAATGTAAAACCAATACACTTTTTAGGATCGCTTGACATTTCTAAAGAAACACCAAATACTTTCAATAGGTTTGATTGAGGATTTCAGTCGGAATTCGATGAATATTTGTGACTGCAGGTCATTTAGTCTATTTGAGACCGTGACATTTAGACACGGCGAAAATAAAAATACAAACAGTTGACGTAAAAAAATAACTGCTTGCGGCTTTATAAAATCGCTTTTTAATGTCTACAGCAATTTACAAGGAAAACCGCTTTTTCTATTTACTGGAACCGATGCAGTATAAGCTTAAAATTTTACCTTGAATTTTGTTTTCTTCCTCTGGCTGTTCTCGGCAACAAACACATTCTCTTTGCGTCGCGTTGGCATGATTTGACATCGCTCACAAGAACACCAAAATGTGACTTCTAACCGATCGTTTACTTCTTTGTTTTTGCTTTCGCTATCCTCAGGATAAGAAACACGTTCTGGCTCAAAACGGCAAAGTTGAGGATCAGCCATGACCTCGAGTAAACAAATACGCTTGCAAGACAAGATCTCTCGGTAACGATGACGTCACGCTTAGCGGCCTAGCCCGACCTGGCCGCTCAGCATTTGTTTCAAAATGGCGGCTGCGGATGCGAAATTTTAGGCTTCTTTGGAGACATATTACTTGGGATAGAATGCACTTTAGAGGCTGAAACTTCGGTGAGTAACTAAACTTAATATAATCTTTTTATTGGTGATGACAAAAATAACATGCCTTTTGGAGTGACCTTCTCCTTTAACAGAAAGCTTATTTATTTCAAGCCAAATTGTACTGAATGTTCATTGTGTTAATAGCAAAGGAAGGATATGGGGATTTAAGGAGAGGGCTGGGTGATTACTGAGCATTTTTATTTCCTAAAAGGAGTGATTGTTAACCATTAAGACTTAGCTGGTAGTAGATAATTCATAGTAAATTGGCCTGATGATGATGTTTATTTGTTTTATTATTCAACTTTCATGCACTGTATGAATTCCGAATTTCTGATTGGTTGATTTGTACCATGTACCACCGGGTTGTGACGGAACAACCTCTTTGATGTCATTATCGTGGTGTAAATTCAACACATCTGTCATTACACCATGGCTTTGGCTGACTCAAATATTGATGATTTTTGTTTGCAGTGTATTCAATTTGAATACTAAAATTGTTAAATGAACTCATCATTGCTCACGAATTATTGGGATTTACCTGCACTTGTTCACTAACAGTGAACTCGAAATTTTCAATATCGCTGGACAGCCTTGTGAGTTATTGAAATTTATCGTTCATTGTTAGTTTACTCGCGAAAGTAAATCCTGATAATTCACTCGCCGAGTGCATAAGCCTGTAAGTATACTGTACTGTAATAACCTTACATTGCAACTACATACAGCATTGGTAACTCAACCTTTGTTGCTAGTAACTCACATTACATGCACTTTGCAGGTAGTTAAATTAATGTTCAGAGGCTGATTGTTTCAACCTATACTGGAGCTAAAGACCTCCCAACTTTATGTTCTACACCTTTAGACAAAATAGTATTAGGCTTTTTTTATAACTACAGTGTAAGCAGCCCCATTGAATAAAACGAATTTTCCGTTTATCACAATTTTATAACAAAAAGGAGCTATGGTCGCTGACCACACACTCGAAGCCTGTTCAAAAAGTGGGCACAGGTGTAGAACACCAAGTAAACACTCAGTGACCCATAGCATTTAATGAGAAGTACCATGTATGCTGTAAACACCTTTGTAGTGCATTTATATACAAACTACCTAGGCCATACTGTGCAAAGCTCATAATGTGGAGAAGAGCTTAGCTAATTAATTTGAAATTATATACAGTATACATTATCATGTATTTTTCAGTTGATTCTATTTTTTCAAAAAAAAATTGTTTTTTTAAAAGAGCAGAATAATATAATAATTACATGCTGACAAATTCAATAGCGCAGCAGCATCTTTAGTATAATATAAATATGTTTCTGTTTACCACAAATTATTTAGTGTAAAGTATTGGGAAAAATATTAACGGGATGTGAAAAATAACAACGCAAAATATATTTTAATATATTAAAAAATACAAGCATAGAAGCTCTGATTATATGATTACGTTTAGCTTTCAATGATCAAGAAAGTCTGGATAAATGTGCCGAAATACAGAACAAATTGGCTATCAATTCTTATAACAAGAACAACTTTATATTAGAAAATAAATAATTGGTAAATATATAAATATTATATATAGATGTGATTGTAAAAATATGGTATCTTTATGAGGACTATATTAATAAAGTTGACCTTAAATTAAGAATTTGTGTCCGCGTACATGTATCTGCGCTCTTTTATAGTGCATGGATAAGAACGTGGTAAACTCGACTAGATCATAGCAGTTCATCAGGGTTTGGAGGTTTCTTTTACTAATCACGATTATTGACTTCAATCAACGCGTCTGTAATAATACACGAAGACCATTACACGATCGAAAATTTAGTCCATTCATTTGTAGTATGGTGAACTATAGGCCCATCCAAACGTAAATTATAATTGTTCTTCCAAATTGTACAAGGTGCGGAAACTTCAGGGCTGTTATTGCTTCGTGTTACTTCCCGCATTTGCTTTGGATGATTACCTGTCCGCCGAATTTAAGAGTTGCGTAAGAAAAACGGTTATTATTCTGTGTAACTTTCCGCATTTTAACACATGGAAACCCAGTGTATTGTTGTGTGTCCGCTGGATTTACGAATTGCGGAAACGTGCTTATTGTGTGTCCGCTGAATTTACGAGCAGCGGAAACGTACGGTTATTCGAGATTACGCAAAAACGTAAACCTTACGGAAACACGTGTTTAAGTGATGTGTTTCCGCGTTGCCGCAACAACGGAAACTTGCCGTACACACGTATTTTCTGCAACGGTTACTTGAATTTCCGTTTGCGGAAATTCACGTTTCCGTCAAATAACCGTTGAGAAAACGGAAACGGAAGCGCCTTATTTCACCCTGTGATATTAAGCGTACAGGGATGTAAAGAGGAACCTCGAATTGACGAACTTGTAGTTATTTAATTTAACGAAGACCTCGGTAAAACGAACGATATTCCTCGCTCCAGTAATAGTTAACAATTATTCACCGACGTAGAGGTGAATAGTGGTGGATATTTACCGAGCTGCGAATCGGCGAGATAAATACACGCTTTTTTTATATATAAGAATGTTGTTTTTCTGGCTCAGGCTGAATATTCTTAGGCCCGTTCCAAACGCCGCTCCATTCATGCGCCGAACCTACGGCAGAAGAGCGGCGTTTGAATCAGTCCAGTTCGGCAGATTAGATTTGGAGCGGCAAACTACATTAAATTCGGCAGGGTCTGCCGCACTATGCGACAATGGAGCGGCTACTGATTCTTACGGTGTTCTCCTCATGCGCCGAACCTAACACATAAATTACTGTAATGCATTTTTCATATAACGGCACCCGTGATTGGCTCAAAATTGAGTGGCGTGACCAGTCATGCATGAAGCTCGAAGTCATCGCTAAAAATAAACAAAAAAAAATCTGTCACGTTGTCCTTCTTGCCTTCGATTTACGAGAATCGGGACTGTTTGAGCGAGTTTTTTTTAGCGCAAATTCATTTTTTTGCTGTTTCTTCGTGATACTAGCCCAGCTTATGAGATTTCCCTTAAACAGGTCGTATTTACTGGGACAAAACCTTTCTAACTACAAACAATCTTGCGACTGAATTTGCTTCCCTAAATATTGCTTGGACAGCAAGACATTAGTCACAGCGTTTCCATTTCGACTGAGTTCTTGTATTCAGAACGCATATTTTCTCATCGAAATTTTTTTTTACCGCGAGCTTCCCGAATTAAGTTCGACGCAAGTACGCCGTCTGAATCAGCCGTCGCTCCAAAGTCGCTCTAAAGTCGAACTTTATTGAGTTTGGTTCGGCACATGAGTGGAGCGGCGTTTGGACCGGGCCTTATTTTTCTGCCGATTTTGGGCTGAAAATATTCTTGTATTATTCTTAATATTCATCCCTCTTTTCTTACATATAAACGACTTTACTCTCATTATTGATTGTCTTGTAATAATATTGTGTGCAAATAAACATTCATTCATTCATTCATGGTTATTCTTAAATTCTAGGTTATGACGTTTGTCATTTTAATACTTTTTTTGCGATTTAGTTTATCATCCGTGTGCTGTGTACTGTGCGTATGTATTACTTGCGCCGTTCATCGAACTGTCATCAGCGTTGAACATTTCCCACAGCTAGTGCAGGTTTTTTCGTTTAGTTCGCTAGTTTCGCCGTTCAGAGAAAGGAATAATTTTGTACGGTTAAGGTAAAAACATAAAATTGTGTTGTATTTAGAGATGTTTCAACACAGAAAATTATATCTATCCTTTTAAAAATCTCAGCCTCTGCTTTATTCTTAAAATGTTCTTAAAATTTCGCAAATTCCAGCCTCAATACTCTTACAAAATATATTCTTATAGAAAAAAAAGAGTGTATTGAGTTTCCACTGTCCTGACAATTAACGTCCAAGTATTCGGTCTTCGAACGGTGCAGTTGCAGGCAGAATTTCACTGAATAAAGTGTCGTCAACAATCACAAAAAGTACTCCCCTTTTTATCAAATCCTAATAGTTTCCTGTTGTATCAATGTTTCCTAAATATAATGCCTTTTTATGGCACTGTTTTTTCGCGACCTCATGAGAGGATTACCTGAGGGATGTGAGGTTTAAATAGCTGTCATCACATTTCTGGTTTTGATGAACAAAATCATATCAACTTACATATTAAAGACTGGTATTGGGTCAGTTCTGTCAATCAAAGAGTCCGCCTTGTCCCCAGACTCCCCTCAATTTAATCCCTCGCTACCAGTTCCAGGGATAATTGTTCAACCTCTGGCGGGACCTAAGTTTTGTTTTGAGTGTGCACAGAGCTGTTGTTTCTTTTGTATCTTGTGTCTTTGATTTTGTTTTTCTAGTAACAGAGCTTTGTTACCTTTCTCGGGAAAATCCCTTTTTAACCGTTTACTCCCTAAGACCCACTTAGAGATTTTACTCTGTCTAACGCCAGGAGATTTTACTCTGTCTAACGCCAGACGATTTTACTCGTCAAAGGGAGACCCCTTGGGGCTTAAAGGGTTAAGAGTAGATTTAGGTGCCTGTAATTTTCTTTTCATTATACTTACTTTCTTTCTGTTAGGTCATGATAAATGGGACTATGTAATAGGTGGCGATCATGGTAAGATGTTTTCGTTTTAAAGGGTTTACCTTTTACAGTTTTAGATGTAGCAGTGATATTCCTGGTTTAACAAACTCGAACTGTAACTAACA
>JAHPZR010002449.1:105000-117500 GCA_019787425.1 Platygyra sinensis
GCCCATGTCTCGTCCCATTTTCCTTCAGGCTAAACAGTCTCTCCTCATAATCCCTGCTGAAATTTCGAGAGAAAAACAGACTGCCAGCAGTCTATTACGTCGCCTTACTAAAGTAAAAATACAATATATTTTTTTACAAGTTTCAGCCTTGACTATTTGTCATTCAGTTGCAACTGTTAGTCAGTTTAATGCAGATGATTTCGTTTTGAACATGGAAAATATATTGGCCATCTCGTAACACATCCAGCTTCATTTTTGGATACAGAAAACAATGTTTACGGTACTGTAGTCAAGTGGAAAACTTAGATCGTGAGCTCGGGAATTCTATCGTCAGGGCGCCGCCCAATGCATCTACTGTGCATAGAATTCGAGAACGAATAATCTGACTGTTTTAATATAAATCTGCTAGTCGTTCAAGACTGTCAACAAACAGTCCTCTTCAAAGACTCTTCGTGAACGCAAAAAAGTGGCCTCCCTTTTCTTAACAACCGCCCATAAGTTCTAGGTTACTTACTATCTTAAAGTCCACGTGTTTTGTAAACCTCATGAAAATGATTCTATGTGCCCAGGAGACATGTCATGAGACAAGTCTCAAAGCAGCTTCACAGTTTTTTTCTCAGTGGTCAGCCACTGATATTCCAGTTTTCTTACTGTTAACACAGCCAATAAAAAAGAGGCCATAGATCCATTCAAGTTTAAACCGATGTTACCGACCGACCAGACCAAGTTCTTCCGTTACCCGGGTTCTCTGACCACCCCAGGCTGCTATGAAAGCGTGACTTGGACAGTTTTTAAAGATCCCGTCAAGATATCCCAGTATCAGGTACGTTATCTTGTTCCTCGATTAAACTCTAGGCTCCCAATTAACGCCTACCCTCGTGTTTATGCGAGATAATTGGGTAGAAGGGATAGCGCAGCACGGTTAAGTAGGCCAGGCTACGTTCGATATATCAATATTCTAACATGGTTCCGAGGCTTTCAGGACAATCTTCTATATTCGGTGATGTTTTCCATGTATCCAAGTCTATTTGGGAATCGTGAGACAAAAGGAACTTAAAAGAATGCAATTTTGTCCCGAAAACCTCGATCCGCGTTAGAATGTTGATATACCGCGTTCCGAACATGGCCTTTTGTTAGACCAGGCGTCAGAAGTAGGTGGAGCAGGCTGTAGATTCTTGCTCTGCTCCGAGGGTCTTTTCCTCCCCGTAGAAAAACGAGTGGACGTAGCCGTGCCACTTTAAATCCTTAATAACGCTCAAAACCCGATCCAACCTCGTTCCCGGGATCTTCTCTCTTCCTAGAGATAGAGAAGGAGCCTGGAAACGATCAATCCCATCAGCGTAGCCTATCCATGATGATCTAGGTGATAGAATTAGACTTAAGGAGGCTCGTAAAGGTTTTTAGCTGCACGTGCGCGCGCAATCTGCACACGTCATTACTAAGATGCACGCGTCAGCGGAATGAATCAAAATCAGAGAGAGAAGAGTAGAGAAAATAGATCTTGTAACACGTTAATGCAAATGCGAACGGTAAAGCTCTCCCAAAATGGTTTTGGTTACTATTCTTGCAACCCGTAAAACCATCGTAAGGAAAAAATATCTCCTTGTCACAAAGAATACATATATCTTATTAGACGTTTTGTTGTGTAGTATCGCTAAGTATTTTTACGAGTTGTGCCGTATTTTGGCGAGCCCGTAGGGCGAGTCAAAATACAAACAACGAGTAAAAATTCTCAGCGATACTACACAACAAAACGTCTAAGAGATTTATTATCCAACACGCCAAATTGGTATGTTCGAGCGAGCGAATTTGCTGGATATTTATTTTCAGGGAATGCGCGACAGAGGTATTCGAAGCCGAACGGAATTGGCGCGAGAAATCCGGCTAACTGATTGGTCAACGTTATTTGTACTCGTCTTGAGCGTTATTTGTACTCTGTGAAGTGCAGTTGGATAATAAATCCGGATAAAAGCCGGTCGTTTCGCACGCGTAGGAACTCGATTGAGCGCCCGTGAACAACTTCGCGCATGCGTAAAATGGGATCTAGTCGACTTTGATTTTTTCATATTTTCCAACTTCGTGCGCTAATATTTTCGCTTCCAGTCGGTGAATTTTTTTCAAACTTTTGGTGACAACTAAGATCAATCGGATGCGTATATATACCAGTTCTTAAAAAATTCTGTAGATGGGAAAAAAATTTAAAATGCAATAGTCGAAAATCAGGTTTTTACTTCCTTCTGTCCTACAGAATTTTTCTGAAGTTACATATTTTGACGATCATTCCTAATAACATGTAATATAGGAGTTTGAGAAGATTTCACCGACCCGTTCTCTTAATAACACGATAGCTTTCGATTTTGGGGGTGCAACTGAATGCGTTATATCGTTGCCATGGTAACAGGTTTTCTGGAAAAAATGTGATGTAATAATTTTATGACGTTTCATTTATGTCTGTGGTAAATTTCACACTGATACGATAAACCAAACTGTAATTGGAAAAGAATTTGTAAAACTAGTCCGGGGAAAATGAAAACTATTTCGAGCCACCTTAACTTAGCTAAAAATTAGTAATCATTTTAAGTGTCGGCTAACTTTTCTGTGTACTTGAATGCTTTCTCTTTTTATTTTTTCTTTGCAAAGTCTCACGGGCAAGAATAAACGAAAATAAACGAATTTAAAATTGGTGGATTTCCATGCCCCGTTGTACAGACGTATTTCCGGCTGTCAGTTAGTTGGAACCAAGTGACAGCCGGAAATACGTCTGCGATCGTTGACTTCGCTCTGATTGGCCGAGATGAATGACTCGTGGTGCATACTGAAAATGTTCCATGATTATCTTGCGTCTAATCGATGATGAACCTGTGCGGCTGTGACACCTTTTTTAATGCCTTGCTCCTGACTCGGTTCTTTATTACAGGTGGACCTGCTGCGCATGCTCATGGATAGCAATGATGTACCAATGGTCGACAATTTCCGTCCAATCCAAGAACTCAACGACCGACAAGTCTACTCTAGTTTTGAAATTCCTGGACAACGTATGGAACCGCCGACCACGACGCCGACGCCACCTGAAAAGGGCCCCACAGCCGATGCGACCGCTATCAGCATGACTGCTGCTCCATTCTTATTGATGCTGGTTGCCGCTCTTTTCAAGTATTAAATTTCACGATAGTCATATGAGCGCTGGACAGAAATATGCACATCTCCAGCTATTGCAATAGCTTGCTTGCCGTAGTGTTATCGACATCAGAGACTTTGTTAGCGGGTTTTTGTGGACCTATAGGCCTAAGAAACCTTTGATGTCCAAGTTTGCCTGTGTACAGCCGCGCGCTCTCCTATCTCCGATTTTTTTAAGAGAGTGCGCGATTGTACACAGGCTATAGGTGTGGAACATGTTTTCATTCGAAAGTTTTCGCAGTAGCCTTGCTATAGCCTGAACAAAGAGAAGTCTCTATTCGCGAGGTCATCAGAATGGAATTTTCGGGATCTGTTTCTCCTCTCAGACCTCTATATAGCAGGACAAAAGAAGAGAGACTTTTGTTTCTCCAGGCTAGATTTATTTTTTAATTAGCACTTGTTGCCTTGATATACAAGGCCTTTTTAGGGCGCGTTCGTTTGGGATAAATCCGTAATAAGAATAATTGGAATAATGCGAGTAAGCGTTTGTTTGGGAGCTATTCTCATTCCGGAATACCTGGATTTCCATTCCGGAATATATTCTTATTCCGGAATATCCCAAACGAACGCGCCCTAAGAGTTATCGACACCTCAATTTCACTTGTACAATAATACAAATACAAACAACGGGTAGAAAACATTGTCGGGGTTTCACTGATGTATCATACATCTTTGTAATTGTGTTGCAATCTTCAAGGATTTAGAAATGAAAAGGTTAGACAGTTCCCATCTGAAGTAATGCACTGATCAGCGATCAGAAAACAAAAGCATTTGGTATTGCTTTGAAACAAGAATCATTTTTCTAGATCAAAATATGGGTTTTCAGGGGAGATAAAGTGCGATGGATTTTTGAGGTTTTGTTTTCCCTCGACCGTTCCCAGTTGAAGAGAGTGACACAAGGGAGGATTTGGGAATTCAGAAAGGGAGTGATTTGGGTGATATCCTAGGGGTAATGGGGGTATTCAACAGTATTACGGGTTAAATTTTCCCGAGGGACTTGGCCAAAGAATTCCCATTCCCATTTTTCTTAAACTTATGAAATGTGTTTCTTATATATTATGTGATAGCTTGATTTGCACGACGCTTAATTTAGGACGCTTTTCTTTCAGAAAATTGGCGCTTTTGTTAGTTGGTATCTTCATTGCGGAGTAGCTGCAAACTTTAGTAATTGAATTTGTAGCGTTATTACAACGAGAAATAAAGAAACAGTATCTTGCACAAGTATTATATGAAGTGTTGTTCTTAAAAACCTCAGTGGGAGTGAGTCAAGGCTCCTTCTCACCATGTACCAACTTCATGTTTAGTACTCTATCCTCTAAAAAATACCATTGGAATGTGACTCTTTACCTTCCAGATACGTTCCTATCTGAATTTTCTTGAAGGACATTAACGAAAAGTTACGATGGTTTCTTTCTGTGTGAACTGCGCGTGGGCACACATTTTTGTGCGCACTAGCCAGTCAAAACAAGTCTAAAGGTTCTTCAAGGACCAAGTGTGCTCTGTACGGACTTCTTTCAAACTTAGTTTTCAAGGTGAAAGTGAGTTCGTCGATCAAAATTAAAGAATTCACTTTCAACCGGTGAGTTACAAAATAAAATCACAATAATCCTAACAGAACTAACGTATAACAGAATGCAAGTGCTGGCAGATAGCCTGAGAGCCAATCAATTATTTAAGCACTGCAATAAACCAATCACAACAGGCAAATTACACAGAGAGTCCAAGCGCGGGAAAACCCAGGTGAGCCAGCCAGCTAGCAGCCTGAAGGGCAACAACTCTAACATGTAAGTATAGGTAAATCATACGGTTTCGACTTCAATTTGGAATTACTTTGCACGAGTGAGTTTTTCAAAAAGCTGAAATTGCACGAGCCGCTTCGGCTAGAGCACTTTCAGCTTTTTGAAAAACTCACAAGTGCAAATTAATCCAAATTGAACGAGAAAAATCATATGATTACTTAGTAATAATACAAACATGAGAACATTCGCGCGCAAAAAGTGCCGGAAGATGTTTCTTGACCGTGAAGCCATTTTTTTCGCATTCGAGGAAACTTTTTTCAGAGAGTTTCTGTACAAAATTTTTGTCATTACTTTACATGAGATCATTGGCCTACAAAATTTCTCATTATCTTTCTGCAAATCATAATCGAGAATTACGATGTGTAATTTGCACTGGTGTTACACTTGAACTGCACTGCTCTCAGCCAATCAGAATAGAGTAATTTGAGTATTATGTAACTGGTGTCAACTAAGCGCGGAAAAGCGCGCGTAAGCCAACAGACTGTTGTATGGACAAGTAGTTTTAAAACACTGCAATAAACTAATCAGAACTCGCAAAGTAGGAAACAGGCTCAACCCAATGATGGTTGCTTGAGTTCCCGCCGGAATGGCTGAGAGGTCACGGCTCTTCGCTCTGTTAAGTCTGAAACCGGGCGCTTAAATGCAACGGTCTCAACATGCTGCGCAGATTCTGTGTTGCTACTTAAGGTGGCTGGAAATAGTTTCCAGTACTTTCCAAGACTTAGAGTTTGATGGGTCATTATAACCACTCTATCGGTTAATGCTACAATCATGGTATCAACAAACTCCCCAATCATCGGTGAACAAGTTGCTGTTAATTTTGTGGCACAATAGGTTACCATAGCAACA
The DNA here is from genome assembly GCA_019787425.1 of Platygyra sinensis. Classification (NCBI taxonomy): domain Eukaryota; kingdom Metazoa; phylum Cnidaria; class Anthozoa; order Scleractinia; family Merulinidae; genus Platygyra; species Platygyra sinensis. The sequence goes on from JAHPZR010002449.1 coordinate 110,826, forward strand.
ATATGACCTGCTAAAAACACCCTTAATTTTAGCTTTAAGCGCTTTTAACTCAAAAACGAGCTCGGTGACCCCCACTTTTTATTATCGAATTGTAATCAGCATGATAAGATGCAACTTTTTGCAAAGTTCAAAAAATTTCTGCGAAGGGGATTCAGAGCCACCTTAATTTTTTGAAAATTTAAGGTGGCTCTGAACCCCCTTCGCAGAATTTTTTTAAACTTTGCCACAATCATGACTAATTTGACAATGTTGTGACGAAATTCATTGTCAATGGCAGGACAGACGCATTAAAAACTGACATTAATTTGGTTTTTACGATAACAAATTGTCAAATTGTCCGCTCTCGTTCGTTGACGCATCGCATAAATTATAAATTGTGTCTGTCGGCCGCTTATTGACAATAAAAATCAGACAATGAGCGCGCGAGAATTTCTTCAGTTGTCGTAAAAAAAAAAGGTTGGCGAAGAATGCGGGCATGAATTTTGCCATTACAAATGAGAATTATTTCATACTTTTCTAAGATGCAATATCCATGCTGTAGTTTCTAGATTTTGTTTCTTTGTTTGTGTTCGTTTGTATTTTACTTTTGCTCTTAACTTGCAAGGTAAACCTTAGTTCGTATTGTGTGATCGTCCGGGTGAGTGTAGTTCTGAAAAGAACTGTTGTTGGTGACTGACGTTTCGACAACCTGAGCGGAAGTCATCTTCAGAGTCAAGTGACCAGTGTTTGTCAGTCGATGTTGCTATAAGTCTGGTCAGTTGAAAACGATTGGTCAGTTAAGCCATGATGTTATTGGCTGAAAGACTCGTGTAAAGTTTGTCATCAGTCATTGGTCAGTTTCGATCCGTCTTTTGTTAGTTAAATCTATTGTTAGTCAAAATTAAGTCGGTCTGTTAGAAGTCCGTTTGTCGGTTTCGTTTTCGTCGCGGATAAGTCGTTTGTAAGGTGCCGGTAGTTGTTGACATCTGTTAAGAGGCGTTTGTTCTAAGTTAGTGTACCAGCTTTCCAGAGTCAGTCGTTGAAAATAGTTAGTACTGTAGGTTAAGCATTGGGCAGAGTCCCAGTCAATGTTGTGGTTTGTCAGTTGATGATGCACAGCAATGTGATTGTTGGCATCAACATTTCTCGTTGCTCGTTTGTGTTCAGTCAGTCTTGTGTTAAGGTTTCTGTCAGTCTCACCAATGTAGGAAGCCTCGCAGTCAGAGCATTTGATCTTGTAAACTGCTCCCTGTCTGTTGTCAGGTTCGTCTCGGTCTTTAAGGTTAGTCAGTAAGTGCCGTAACGTAGTTGTGGGTTTGTGGGCTACACGGATGTTGTAGGGCTGTAAGATCCGTGAGATGGTCTCAGAAGTGCCCTTAATGTAAGGTTTAGTCACTGTAGTAACATGTGTCGGGTTCTGGTTCGTTGCGTCGGCTTCAGTAGGTCGGTAAACGTTTCATCTAATAAAGTCAGCGTTGTAGTTTTTTTTTTAATAGAAACACGTTCAAGGTATTTGTTCTCGTCACGTAAGCTGTCCGGTGTATCACAAACTAGTTGCGCTCGTCTCGTTAAAGTCTTTATAGTCGTGGCTTTGTGTGAAGTCGGGTTATAGGATGATTCGTCAAGTAATCTGTCGGTATGCGTCGGTTTTCTGTACACTGTCGTTCGTAGTTCGTTGTTGTCGCGGCTTACCAAACAGTCTAGAAAAGGAAGTTTTCCATTTTCTTCGATTTCTTTGGTAAACTGGATGTCAGCGTTCTGTTCGTTAAGGTGGTCGTGAAAAGCGTCAATTTCGTCCTTGTGAACGGCGGTAAAGGTATCGTGAACGTAGCGTAGCCAGAGCGGTATAGTTTGTCGGCAAGTAGCCAGGGCGCGTTCCTCCACGTGTTGCATCACAATTTCTGCGACAACGACGGAAACAGGCGACCCCATGGCTGTTCCATGTAACTGTAGTGTTTACCGTTGTACTGAAAGTAAGTCGATGTAAGGCAAAGGTTCAGTAAGTCCATAATGTCTTCTGTCGGTAACGGTAGTTTAAACAACTGTTACCGACTAACTTACTTGACACTAGAGAGTTTAAGCATGACGTTTACGGCAGACGGCGAACGGCAAGGGTCACCTCTGATTTTCTATTCTTTTCTTGTAATCCGTAAATAAATCATACAAAAATAGAAAAGTGTCTCTTAATATTTACTACAAATACAAATATTTTGATTCTATTGTACAGAGAGCTGAAGACAGACGGCAAAAGTTTCATTTTTGCCGTTTGCCGTTTGCCGTAAACGTCATGCTTAACCTCTCTACTGTTATGACAATCGCCGACAGGCGAGGCGACAAAACCACTGACCACGTTCGTACTGAACAAGAACGAAAACTGACACGACTTCAACGCAATAAAGACAAAAAACGACCGAAAACTGACGAGAACTGGGTCAGGAATATTTCTTCCCGTCCCTTAGACAAAACCGAGACTCACGCACTGTCCTACGGACTAAAACACTCAGTGACGCCTAAACGGATACCGACCGAGTCTATTGTATCCAGTATTGAGGCGGTTCTGTCTCGCCAACGAGACTTATCAGAATCTGCCAAGGATAACATCAGAAGCAGAATTGCCTCCACGGTACAATCAGCCTCTATACCTGACAATAACTTGACGAAAGACGAACAACAAGCACTGAAACGACAACAACATTGTTATACTACCAGCCGACAAAGGACGTGTGACTGTTGTTATGGACAAAACTGACTATTTTGACAAAATGGACGCACTTGTTAACGACAAACAAACTTAGAAGAAGAACTTAAACGCGACCCGACGCCAGCACTGCAACGCAAACTTAACAGCAAAATATACTTACGCTTAAAAAGACTGACGCTATTGAGACTCAACGCTACTATGGACTGAGGTGTTCTGTACCACAGCCACCTAAACTTTACGGACTACCAAAACTGCACAAACCTGGTATACCGATGCGACCTGTAGTCTCATTCTGTGGGTCCCTACGTATCAACTGTCTACTGAAGTACTTGACGACCATACTGCAACCCCTAACTGACAAATCAAGACGAAAACTACAATCGACGGAGAACTTTATTGACGCTATTAAGACAGTACAGATGCCTGACGACTGCAAACTTGTGTCTTTTGATGTGAAATCACTGTTCACCAGTATTCCACTTCAATTGGCGTTACACTGCACCGAGACCGCTATACAACAATTCACCGTTAAACTACCGTTACCGACAGAAGACATTATGGACTTACTGAACCTTTGCCTTACATCGACTTACTTTCAGTACAACGGTAAACACTACAAACAGTTACATGGAACAGCCATGGGTCGCCTGTTTCCGTCGTTGTCGCAGAAATTGTGATGCAACACGTGGAGGAACGCGCCCTGGCTACTTGCCGACAAACTATACCGCTCTGGTTACGCTACGTTCACGATACCTTTACCGCCGTTCACAAGGACGAAATTGACGCTTTTCACGACCACCTTAACGAACAGAACGCTGACATCCAGTTTACCAAAGAAATCGAAGAAAATGGAAAACTTCCTTTTCTAGACTGTTTGGTAAGCCGCGAAAACAACGAACTACGAACGACAGTGTACAGAAAACCGACGCATACCAACAGATTACTTGACGAATCATCTTATAACCCGACTTCACACAAAGCCACGACTATAAAGACTTTAACGAGACGAGCGCAACTAGTTTGTGATACACCGGACAGCTTACGTGACGAGAACAAATACCTTGAACGTGTTTTTATTAAAAACAACTACAACGCTGACTTTATTAGACGAAACGTTTACCGACCTACTGAAGCCGACGCAACGTACCAGAACGCGACACATGTTACTACAGTGACTATACCTTACATTAGTAGTAAAGTAGTAAATCTTTATTTATCCACGGTACAAAATTCGTCAGCTTTAAAAATACCTAATACTAATATAATAAAAATATTTAAATATAATAAAAATATTTAACTAAAAAAGCTGCTTTCCACGAATGCCGTGCCTTACAGTTCTTTGAGTAATCGTTTAAATTGCCCAAGGGACTCTGCTTCCCTTAAGTTACAAGGAAGACTGTTCCAGAGAATGGCGCCACTATAGCTGAAGCTGTTTTTGTAATAGTTTGTGCGCGGTAATGGAACATTAAGTTTATTTTCAGAGTCCCTTAGGTTATATGCGACTTCTCGCCTTTCAAATCTAGAACTAAGATAGTTTGGAGCCAACCCGTGCAGAGACCTGTAAACCATCGTAGCTCTTTGAAATTGTTGCTGGCAAGCTAGATTTTTCCACCCTAGAAATTTGAAAAGGTGACCAGCATCTACGTCATAGCTTGAGTAGGTCAAAACACGGGCTGCTCTGTTTTGTAGCTTTTGAACCTTATTCCGTAAGGTTATCCCACAGTTTCCCCAAACAATGTTGCAATAATCAAAGTGTGGCTGTATTAAAGCTTGATATGTTAGTTGTAAGGTCGCCTGAGGGACAAGGTGCCTTATTCGTTTTATGGCCCCAATACCAGAAGCGACTTTCTTTGTTACTTTCTCGATATGGCCATTCCAATCAAGTCTGTCATCGATGGTCACTCCAAGTGATTTTGCAGTAGTGACCTGGCTAACTTCAAAATCATTAATTGCAAATGTCGGGGACTCTGTGAGAGTACTTAGCCTCTGCCTAGATCCGATAAGCATAAATTCGGTTTTAGTCATATTTAGAGTAAGTTTGTTTGCTCTCAGCCAATTGTGAACATTTTCTAAATCTTGATTTAGATGCAACTGAATATTGTCTACATTATCACTTGCGTACGTAAGGTGGGTGTCGTCAGCGTACATCCTCGGCTCACAATTTGAAAGACAGTTTGGAAGATCGTTGATGTATAACAGAAATAATAATGGACCTAAAATCGTCCCCTGGGGTACACCGCAACTTAATAAACAGCTTTGAGAGAGCGATCCATTGATGGAGCACATTTGAGTACGATTCTCTAAATACGACTTAAACCATTGGTGCGCGTTACCATATATGCCGTAATTGCTTAATTTTGATAAAAGAATCTCATGGTCAACTGTGTCGAAGGCCTTTTTTAGATCTAAGAAAACAACGGCGTTGATTTTACCGCGGTCAATATTGTACGCCCGAGTGTCCGTGGCCTCAAGGAGAGCCGTGACAGTTGAGTGAATAGCGCGAAAGCCTGATTGATATTTACAGATTATATTGTGCTCTTCTAGATAGGCATATAATTGATCATAGACAATTCTTTCAAAGACCTTGGCCATAACTGAAATCACCGAAATTGGACGATAATTGTTTAAGTCGTCCCGATCGCCTTGTTTAAAAAGTGGGGTGACCTTTGCGCATTTCCAGTCATCCGGAAAGATGCCTTGACTTATCGACTGGTTAAAGGGCACTTCTGAGACCATGTCACGGATCTTACAGCACTACAACATCCATGTAGCCCACAAACCTACATCTACGTTACGGCACTTACTGACTAACCTTAAAGACCGAGACGAACCTGACAACAGACAGGGAGCAGTTTACAAGATCAAATGCTCTGACTGCGAGGCTTCCTACATTGGTGAGACTGGCAGAAACCTTAACACAAGACTGACTGAACACAAACAAGCCACGAGAAATGGTGATGCCAACAATCACATTGCTGTGCATCACCAACTGACAAACCATAACATTGACTGGGACTCTGCCCAATGCGTAACCTACAGTACTAACTATTTTCAACGACTGACTCTGGAAAGCTGGTACACTAACTTAGAACAAACGCCTCTTAACAGATGTCAACAACTACCGGCACCTTACATTGTCAAGCATTGTCACGCTACTTGGCAACTTTATAAAAAGCTAGAAGGTGCCTTCGCATCAATTAAATTCCAAAACTAATGATCTAGTTTTGTTATTGAAGACTATTTGAAGGTACTGAACTGTTTCCTGTTGCCTGTCGCTTCGGATGGCATGGATGGAAATGGATTGAAATTTGAAAAAATTGGCCAATTTTCTCAAGTTTTCATGCTACGTGTTCCAAAAATCCGCAAGAAATTTTTTATGGTTAGCCCTCTCTGATAAAATTCATTTGAGATCTTCGTCGTAGCTGTACAGAAGCTTTTTGTTTATGATTAAAACCTCAAAGTAATGATTTTAGCACAGAATTGATCTAAAACAGCAAAATCCTCGTGACAATGCCCCTATAAATTTTGTTGGTGTATGATCGAAACATCTTCGGATCTTCTTAAGGTCTTCGACAATCTCCGGTTATCGTCAAATATCTTCGGACATTTTCGGAAAATGTTTGGAAAAGTTCGTGTAGCCTTTGGACAATATTTGGCGAATATTCGGAAATCTTCAGCAAATTGTCACGAATGTCGTTGTCAGTATCTTTATACAATAAACAAAATAGTACATGGCTTGTAGATGTAGAATATCTCTTCTCCTGTTCAGCTCAATACCGTAAAACATCGCGAGTGAGCGCAGCAAACGAGTAGGGCCACGTTTACAGACCTGGACAAATTTTTGCATGGTCAAATTTTGTTCCTGGACCGCCTGTTTACATGGATCCGTGCAAATTCTGTTACAGATTGCAGTGGTGGTTACACGGATCCGAGCAAATCAAACGAAGAAGGAAAAACTGGGCAAATATGATTACTAGTCAGTAGTTGCATAACTT
>JAHPZR010002449.1:122500-130000 GCA_019787425.1 Platygyra sinensis
ACCTTTTTGACCAATTTCCAGCAAAATTTAGATCAATGCAGCCTACGTGCAAGGAAATAGTTAGACTTTCTGCACGTTGGCTTAGAGCGAAGTCAATGAACTTGTGTACCACCCAGAGAGTACAAAAATGCTCAGGAGCAATTTGGCCTCTGCTTAACCGTATGGTCACCCGCGTCACTTCCTGTTTTACCGAACGAAATAGACTCTTTGCATAAATGGCGCCTAATTTAAATAACAATACTTGGTACATCCTTAGCCTCACACTGATGTTTCAAGACAAAGGAATTTTCACTTGAATGTGAGACTAAGGATGTATCAGTATTGTTATTCAAATTTAGGCGCCATTTATGCAAAGGGTCTATTGCCTGGTGGAAAGAAGTGTAAGATTTTTGCAATGCATTAATATATATTATCGAGAGCAGTTTATAGAAGCACAAGCAAAGTTAACTACAATCAAACATGTAATCTGACAGCTGATGACAGTAAGTTTCACAAAGTACATCAGTTAATTGTGGACTTTGTAAATACATACAGATGTTATGTCAATCAAAATTTGTTTCTCTCTTGTTCCACGTCAATGAGCCCGCCTTTACGCTTCTGTTTCTCTGCAAGCAATGAGGACATTTTCTTCTGAAGTTCTTGTCTTTCTGCACTGGGTTTATAAATCAACTGGAGGACAAGACAAAGAGAAAAGATGAATACAAGAGAATACTTCATAATACCAATAAAAGTTACCGTTCTATAATTATGCGAATCTTTGTTACGATATTTACATCAATAGCATAGATAATTCTATTTCTGATGGAGCGGCAAAAACGGAAGTCCTGAATATTGAAAGGGTATAGCACGATTTTAGCCTGATGTATTGAATACTTTTTTGTGCGACGCGGGATTAAAACTCAAAATTTCACAAAGAATGTATTAGCTCATTAGCGCTTTTGCCACCCAAAAATTGTGCAAGTTTTGAAAGCCGGTAGCCAAGCGGACGAAAGTCTAAGAACAGAATGAAAATCACTGGATTCCCCGCGAGACTCAGGCGTGTTCTGAGGGAAATCATTGAATGTACGCGAAGTTTTCGTTTCACAAATGATTAAAAATCGTCTTACATTCCAGTTTGTTCGTCTGAGTTTTGTCTGAGAAATGACGTCACTCGCGCGCTTCGCTATTCCTCCTCGAATATAACCCCCAGAGCCAAAAACGTCACCAATTACTAAGTTTTACAAGATCTTTAAAATATGAATGAAGTCAGTTCGTGTCTAGCATTCTCTGCGCAAAGTCGTATGTTGATAAAGAAAAATGTCAACAATGACGTCAACTGAAATCAACAAAATCACCTCTGACCAATCAGAACAAATGAAAATATTGTAATTGACCAATCACAACTCAGGGAAAACATGCAAATCAGTTTTCCAATAAGGAACACTTGCACAGGTTTCCTTGCAACTCTTCTTTTAAGAATTTGAAGGTACATGAAGGCTTTATCCAAAATGAAGATATTCTTTACTCTCATCGCCTAGCTTCTTACAATATACTGAAAGTGTGAGGAGAAATTTGATTTTAATAAATCTTGGAAATTAAAGATAATCATTATAAATTGCCAGTAACTCTGGACAAACCTCTTCCTCATTCTCCGCACCAGAAGCAACAGTTTTGAGTTCTGCAAGGTCGTACGTGATTGGTAGTCGACACATAGGGCATTCTACCTGTGGAATTAATATGAGGGTCTCAATCGGCGGGGGGGGGGGGGGGGGGGTCCCTTTGACGGTTGACGGTTAAAAATAGGTCGTTTTGACGGTTGACGGTTAAATTTTAGGTCATTTGACGGTTGACGGTTAACTTTTCGGAATGACGTTTATCACACGAATTTAAAGCACAAATTTGGCTGTAAGTTATAATAAAACGATATAATTTTGCTCATATTGCAATACTGGAACTAATCCTATAATTTGTGCGCTAAAAATGAGGTTATTGGTCTTCAACTATGACAACCATGAGTATTATTAGCGTAATTACATCACCTCCGTTACCGCTGGACGTATTAACGCGATGAAAAGGTAATGATGACAGACCTGCACGGACTCTCGTGGTGGCTTTCAATGTCGCGTCGCGAGATAGTCACCTTGAAATCATATTTTGGCCCTAAAGAGCGTGTCTCTGAGGGATTTACCCTTTTTTGTAGGAGATTTTTGGAGGTTTTTTAAAATTGTTTTCAGCAAAGGCTGATTTTGTATAACGCTCCATTGTTCCATCAATATTTGTTACAGTTTGCTGCTCGATGACCAACCGAGCCAGGGAAAAGGCCCTGGGAACGAGGTTGCTCGGTGACCTGGTCTTTGAATGGCAGTGTAAAAGAATCTAGTTAGCATTATAACAACCTGATTTCTATAATAAAAGAAGTGACGTCTGGGTCACCTGCAGCCTCGCTGCCATTCAATGGCCAGGTCACTGAGCACACGACTGTAAAATGGTCTATACTGGACGTCATGCTTTGTAACAGCAAACGAACAGCGATAGCGAGGTCATGCGAAGTGACCTGTGATGAATGACGTTTTACGACACCGGAAGTGTTAACCGAGCGGGAGTCAGCAACCTCGTTCCCAGGGTCTCTCATCTTAACGCCGCATAGAGCAGGGGCAGTAAGATGTGAGAACAACAATAAAAGCAAGTGACACACTCGAATACCAACCCACGGCCCGGCCAGTACCTTACGCATGCGCAAAGCCATATCACCAGGGCAGTGGCAGCTGTTTCGGCCTCGTTAGACCTCATCAGCAAGGCGTAGCCGTCGGTCAGCAACAGGACCAAAAGCCCTATATAGTCTGCCCTTTACTACCGAGACGGGTGAAAAGCGCCCCTTTAAGCGCTAGCTCCAAACAACACATTTGGGAGCTGGTGGCTGGGAACTACACAGCAGTTCTCCCACGGTATGTGCTGGGAAGGTGGAGACTCCCTGGGAACGAGGTTGGGTGGTCAGTTCTGTCGCTAGCCGGTTTTACTCGAGACTAACAAGCACCAGTATGTATTTCTGTGATATACTAAAATGATCAATTATTAACAGCGTAACTTGACGGTCTCGATCGTTTAAGGATATCTGAGAAATCAACCTCGTTCCCAGGCCTTTTCCCTGGCTTAGGAGTGAGGCCCCGCCCCAAATTCAGGGAAAAGGCCCTGGGAACGAGGTTGCTGAGAAATTTTGGTTCGCTCATTTGATGGTTGACGGTAAAAATATTCCGTTTTTGACGGTTGACGGTTAATTTTTTGGCCATTTGACGGTTGACGGTTAACCCCATTGAGACCCTCTAATATTGCATTGATTATAACCATTGTCAACAACTGAAAAGCGAAAAGTCTGGAAAGACATTTAATGGCCCATTTTCATATTCTTGGTATTAGACTGGTATTGGCTTCCATTTGAGGCCAATCCAGGGAGGCTTTTCATTTCCTCACACAAGACTCCATTGTGAGCTAGTTCCAAACTACAATCAAGAATAATTGACTGCACCTCCAACCAAAGAGCAGGCACAACAAATGACATTACATTCAAACCACTATCAAGCCACGGCCCACCCCCATTCGTTAGCCAGTAATCAAAGTCCTGATGAGCGCTTTTTGATTGATTGTTTTTACCTCTATTTTAAAGAGGCCAGAACGCCTTTAAGCAGCCACTATCCACTTCCTGAGGGGGGGGGGGGGGGAGGGAGAGCATTTAGATAAGGTAAGATAAGATAAGATAACTTTATTTATACACGGTTTTTCCATTAGTTAATTAAGTTACTGGATTATCTACCTAGCTACAATAAAATTTAATAACAACAGTTCAAATGAAAAATATGTAAATAAATAAAAATTCTGCTTTTCATAGAGGCCATGTGTAAAAATTTACTTATATTAAAACTTTGAAATCGGTCGGTAATTTATTCCGGGTATTCCGAATATTCCGAATTCCGAGTTCCAAATTCCGTCATTCCCGCTTTTCCAACCTACCTATAAAGTACGTAAGCTAACCGTTAGCCCTTACATAATCACGCGGCGGTATTCCTTTTGAAATTTGTCCTGCTCACACGAGGTTATACAAAATTATAAATAGATATTCGTTTCGTTAAAAGTTTCACTGGACTGCCTGATAAGAGTCATTCGATCAGTTCACGAAACCCACTTTCCAGAGCTCTAGCTCTGTGCATCTGCCGTAAATCATTGGATAAAGTGATGATCATAACTTTCTACACCCCCGGTGAGATTCGGACTCGTCCAAATTACAAAACCATAACTTTTTAGTTCACAACCGAGACATTCGCACCTGCCAGAACGGGGCGCGAGGGTGTGCTGCTGCGTATAGGCGTCTGTCAAGTGTAAACGTACCCTCGTGATTTAGCTTTAGCCCACGGTGACAAAGGTATGCGTTACTTTCTAACAAAAGCGCGGGAATATTACTCCAAATTTTCATCTCGAACATAGCGTCTTCTCCTCGATACTAGTATAAATATGCTAGCGTTCTATCTTGAATGCAGTTTTCTTATTGGCTGCGCTAATAACTTCTGATCTTTGCTGTTGTAGATAGTCAGTAACCTAGCAGTGCGCAGTTATTACCCCGGCGGGGCTGCATCTACAGAATGGCGGCTGCTTCTTTAAGTTTTGAACGACAAGTGAATTAATAGTAAAATTTGATTATTTGCTTTTGATTTCTCTACGTAATATATTAATAGGTGACTCGGGCTGCGCCCTCGTCGCGTCAACACGCGATAGAAATCTCGAGCTCATAATCTTATTGATTACAACAAAATGAAAGGGCTTTTGTTTTAACCAGGGTCAGGGACCATGAAACGGCCGTTACGCCCGCCGGAATTTTGCTTCGTATACATGTATTTTACTGACACCGAGACGAACATGCGGTAAACAAGCGATTCCCGAAGTACCTCCCAGGTGTCAGTAATCTTCGATATTCGAATTCCCATCCTTCGATATAAAGTCTATAAACGCTGTGTGGTCATGGGCAACCACTTTTGATAATCATGTCGCAATGAATTAATTTCCCGCTTCAAAAGAAACTAACTAACATATGCTCTCGACTGTATTCGAACAGTTCATGACATTTCCTAAAGACTCTTAGTATCCGACACCCATGACAGCTACTTACAAAGCGGAATTACCAGTGAAGTATGGAGGCATGTCCCTACAGAACAGGCTGTTAAGCGGGGCAGAACGCGAGGCGCGAAGTGCGAGGACAAGAGCATTAAGCGCGGAAAAAGAGCGACGGATTATTTTTAGGTTTTATTTCGTTTTTGCTGGTCCTTAGCCCTTCAACCCTTGCACGCCACTCCTTCTCATGCTTTGCACTCGTGTACAGATCTCATCACCTGCACCGCGCGCTGCCCAATCTTCCTGCAGGTTACAGTGGAAACAACAGAATGTGTCAATGTCAGTCAAAGTTTGAAAGGAAGAGGTCAGCTGATCTGACGGTCCGCCCCGAAATAAAATATTCTCGCACAGAACATTTCCTTGCATTACTCGTTCCGCTCATCACAGTTCTGAATCACCAGGCAACAGAGCACATCAGCAAGAACGGACACAACTCCTATTCAAGGTAAAGCGTTAATTTCAACACCTCCAAATAACCCAGGCGCCGTTGTTAGCTCTGAGATCGCCAGTTTTTGTAAAAGTTAACTTGAATATTGGTTGTGTCGTTACATTTCTAAATAAGGCAACGAATTTCCGTACTCAGTCTCTCGATTTATGTATCTGACTGTGATATTCGAAGCGACCATAAATCAGTTCAAAGACGGATCGGACTTAACAGCTTCCGACCACCGACCGTTAATCAAGCCTAATACGCTAATTTTATAAAGCCTCTTCGCGTAGAAAAACAAAACTCTGCTACCTATATTTACTCCTTGTGAGTAACACATTACGTAACAATCTGCAATGCGCTAGTGTAACGGTCTGCAAAATATCCTTGTCGCCGTTTATAACACGTTTATTTTTAAAACCTTCAGTAAAAATATTCCTTAACTATCCGAAATGCGTTGGGTGTTCTGCATAATGTTCTTGTCACTGCTAGTGTATAGCGCTCTCTAAAACCGTTTGAGACTCATATCATCGGGTTTTTAGAGGCTGCAGTCTAGATCTGCTTTATTTCTTCCACTTCGATAACAGTAGTTCTCTGAATCAAGCTCAACTCAAAACCTCGCATGTCCAAGCCTAGTAAAGAGAGGATTTAGTTTTTTAATGAAAAAAGAAAAGCTGATACGAGGTCGTGTGCGTGCATGCGTTCCAGTCATTCAGCCTTGTACGTCGACCAAGAAATTGTTGTTTCTTTCATTCGAAGTCCCATTGCCAGACATTAATTTTAAACAAAGTCCCCTTGGACCTTTTTTTTTCTTCACGATGTAAGCGATCATGCAATAAAAGCTCTGACTGCGAAGTTATGAAAAAAAAGCCCTCAGGCACACTGAATATTCCGTGATTCTAACCTTAGTTCGACTTTTTACCGCTTTGAAACCGAAAACCACCAAAAATAACCAGCTATAGCTCTTGACTCTTAATGGATTAACCATGCGAAACCGCGATCAATTTAGTTTTAAAACGAAAGACATCGACATATCCGCAACACAAGTGAAGGTTAAAACAACTAAATCATTAGGTCCCCATTTCCGTTTATCGCATTTTTCCAGTGGAACGTTAAGTAGTCCTTCCGAAGTATTAGCTTTACAAACTGTTATTTCACGTGATATTTGAACAGAAAAACGACGACCTAAGACCCATGATTTTCATATGAGTTCAAAGAATTTGTTCACACCTACATGAATTCACCGATCTCTGGATGGTTCTAGTGTTGCGCTTTATCACTCTGATCTAAGTATTCTGCTTTGTTTGTTTGTAAATTCAGTTGAGAGTTATACCGTTTCTCGAGAGCTAAATTTGACGACAGAATTGTGCAACAACATGATTAGGATCTTTATTGAAAATGTCATTGAATAGTATTTTTACTGCATGCTTGGACAAATACAAGAAATTATTCATCGACGGTGACCGCCTCTGGTAACCACAAGTCTAGTCAAGGTCACTCTTATTGCATAAGTATTTAAAAAAATCGGTGTCTATACGGCATGTCAGTCAATTAACACTGACAGATTATTTCCATCGATTTGTTTTCACAAAGTGGGTACAAATACAACGGCAGATATCCGTTTTTAGGTACAATTTATACTTCACATCCAGCATAAACTTGAAAGCAGCCTAGCAGTTGTTTAGAAAATTTCAAAACAGAACGCCACAGGGTGTGTTTGTATGCATCTTTACGCTAGACTGACGACGCGCTTTCAAAGACCGAAACCTGTCCACGTTGGAGTTAAAAGTTTAATTTAAAATCTACTTTCCAATCTACACGGGCAATCTTGTCAAGTCGTTAACGTTGAATTCTGGGGAAAGTTTCATCCATAGTACAGTTCTACAACACTATCACGCGCGCGGGGGAGTGTATCGGGGTGCGGCGGTCTTGTGAAA
>JAHPZR010002449.1:137500-142500 GCA_019787425.1 Platygyra sinensis
AAATCATGGTTTATAATTCTATTTAACAATATTATTGGATTGTGAGCTTAAGATTCCCATCAGGTGATGATACATTGATACAGCCTTAAACTATCTCCTCGAAGAAGTCTTGACCAATGTAGCTTAGTAGCAACAGGAGCTTTGTTCATTATTTGATCAATGTTTACATGACATCCACTTTCCATCTCATCAAGAAAGAATGAAAATAAAATGGGTGGAGAGATCTCTGCTTAATAAATAAAAGATGTGTAAATGTGTGCATGTGCCATATAATTGAGACATTAATTTTGTTTATCAGACTCATTATAGACCCTATACAGAAATGGCTAGCTTTAAATTATTCTTTTGTTCATATTTAAAATACCCTCACGAACCTTGTTCTGGATAACAAATTCTTTACAATAATTTTTTGTCTCAAAAACAAGGTTACTGAGGCTATTATGAGAATGAAAGCAAGGCAGCCATTTTTGCAAAGGGTATATCCGATGTAAATTGTAACAAATCCTGGCCGACAATTTGCCATTGTTTATATGTACAGTATGTAGGACCATAACAATTTCAAGCACCAAAGAAGATGAGCGGATTATTAATTAAATAAAAATGGGAGAGAAAAAACAGCAACAAAAAATAGATATTACCCAAACTCAGTCATGTTAGTAGTCTTAGTGTACCCTAGTTAGTACCTGCAAACAGATAGTGATACAATTATTGCCTGTAGAACTATAAGCCTACCAGGTTTCAAATTGAATATTGGGTTGAGTGTATGACATCATCAGTCACATCATTTGCATATTTTACACATTTTTCAAATGTGAATACATTACATTTATCTCTTGAACTGATGTACATGTAGATATTTGCAAAAGGTGAACAGCATTTTCAATCTTTTGTGGAATTCAATGTGACACATCGAAAAATTCTGACTCGAGGGGTAAAAATTAATCTTATAATAGAAGCATGTTAAAGCATTGAGTTGAATTTATACTGTCAGCAAAATTTTAGAGTATTTTAGAGGGGAATTTAGTGTGTTTATTGAATTGACAGAGGCTGTTTTTGTCATAACGATTGTCTTTGTCATTATCTTCTATATTTTGGGGTTAGAGTGGTTGTTGGCAAAAGAAAAACTGGGAATATCCTCACTGACCTGTGCTAAGATGTTTTTAGGTTTTAATACAAGACCCCACCAGTTATGCTGAATACTCCATATAGTGTTCAGTTCAATGTCTCTGACAATGAAGGTCAATTTAAGCAGTTTAACTGTCTTTACAACATAGGGATGTTATTAGTATTAAGTTATATTTTAATATCCTGATACCAGAATCGTAGTAATTCACAGCTCAATTTCTACCTCTGCTTTAATTTGTTTAAACCAGTTTTTTTTAGACCACTTTAATTTCATCAAAGGGGAAAGGAATCTGAGAGCAATAATAAATTAGACCAACACATAAAAGGAAATTTGCAAGGATTGTTTTCATGGCCTAGTGGAGATGAAGTGGACCAAAAAATCAGAAATCTGAATTCTGAGTCTAGGTCTGTCTGTACTGACAAAATTAAAAAAGGATTGTATTGTATTATGGGAGTATTATGGTAAATATTATTATGTTGGGGGATGATATGGAATCCTGGAACCTGTGCTGTTGTAGGGTAGGAATAGGGACTGAGGGGGTGGGTGGTGTGCTTGCAATTCTTTTTAAAGTGGAAACAAACTGGTATGTTACAGAAATACCCACAAGAGAAATACTAACAAGGGAAGCACTTCATTTCTCTTAATCCGTTTTCTTCTGAATTTCTCTTGATAAACTACAAGTATTTTTTCTATTAAGATAACATTTTTATACTGGACTTTTCCTCTGAAACCCTTATTAACAAAAAAAAAACTTTTCCTGATCAAAATTATTCTTTTACAATAACTGCAGAAATTCTCACACCCTCATTATGGCTAATTTTCATTGTCAATAAGCAGACAGCTACATGAATTATAATTGATTTTAAGCAGGGCATCAACAAGCGAGAGCAGACAATAATGTGTAAAAAAACAAAAAACAAATTGACATTATTTTTATTTTTTCATGTATCCAGTTATTGACAGTGAATTTTGTCATCACTTGTTGATACACAGCTACTTTGACAATGTTCTGACAAAGTTAATGATCAATAACAGGACAGATGGATGAAAAACTGATATCAATTTGTTAAACCGATAAAGATATGGTTGTTAGTCTTTTGTGACTGATGGAGTCATTGAACTGGTAACATAATTTTTAAATATTTTTTTTGTCTGTCTTAGGTGGTTACAGTACATGCTGGCATATACGCCCCCACACCGGCATGCAATGCTATGATTTGGATAATGCAACCTGCTTCTCCCATCTTTAACATAGATTTTAAGAGTATCAGTGGACCTGTCCAAATGTGATTTCTCTACTGGTAATGGAAATTATTGCAATAAAGATATGAAGCCACTCTTGCATGATAATCATTTCTTCCTTGACAGTAAAGACTTGCAACCTGACCAAAAGTTGCATACTGTAAGAGATTTGCATACTTAGTCAAATATCAAATGGAAAGCTTTTAAAGTACACCAGTTTGTATTATTTTTGTATTTATTGCTCCTCACTTCCTCACTTAAAAATACATTTGGTATATTGTTGTACTGATAAGAATATAATTTGGAAAGTTTATGGGAAGTGTTTCCATAAAAAAAATATCCAGCTCAGATGCAGTAACAATATTCTCCTTTCTGTGGTGTTTCAGTCTATGTGATCAAGTGAGAAATTCTGTTGACCTACATGAGTTAAAAAATGTAGGAGCTGTTCGGTAAAAATAATTTGTTGAGTGTTTTTATCTGAGTGTTCATTTTCCCTTGAACAAATATATTTTCCTAATGAGCAGTTCCTTCAAACCATTTTATTAATGGGTTATTTATTTTCTTTTCCTTTTTGGGTTGAGAATTCCAGTAAAAAGATCACAAGGTACAAAGGAAGGATCCCCTTATTTTTTCTCAGGAGAGTAGATGAGAGATTTTCAACAACATTTTAGAACCAGATGAAGGGAAGTCCCTAAACAACAGATTTCCCTACCCTTCCATGCACTTCATGAAACTTGTCAGAATTCCCTTACCCTTTCATAGTTAAACCTGAAACCAGAAAAAGGTACCTGTTAGGCTTTTGAAAGGGTGAATCCCCATCAGGGAGTCCTCCCACATACACAAGTCAGGAACTCTTGACAACTGATGAAGCCAGCCTTTAGACAGGTCTGAGGCAGCAGCTTCAATTTTTGAGTACAAACTTGTTGCTCTCTGTCAACTTAAGTTCGGAACTTTTTCTCCGCTGATCTCAGACACTACTAGCTTGCAATCAGTTTCACAACACTAACAATGTCACTCAGTCTGGTTGTTCAGTTCCACTGCACCATGTTCCATACAACCTTGTTCCCAGGACCTTTGGGAAAATGCCTTGGGAACAAAGATGTGTTTCATGGTCACTCATCATTGTCAGAAATGATAATAATAATACCAACAACAATAATAATAATAATAACAATAATAATAATAATAATAATAATAATAATAATAATAATAATAATAACAATAATGATAATAATAATATAAATAAACTAAAAATCAACTTTATTCATAAAGCTAACTGCCATACACTGAGTTCAATAATAATAATGATACATAAGATGTGAATTTACATGTAGTAAAATACATGTGAAGTAGAAATCGGTTCCCCTCTGTATTTTTGTATGAAAAGACTTTGAAAATACTACACATGTTTACTTAAAAAGGTATAGTATTTCCGAAGTAAATTTAAAAAACCTTTCAATAGTAATCATAAGAATTACAACTTTCTTGATTGTAATTGGTTTTAAAAAAAACTGCTATTTTTCTCTAATTCACTTGCCAAGTTATTATTGGACAGCTTGTTATCAGATAGTTCAATAAGCCATTCACATCAAAGTTGATGTTTCAGTCAATCAATCATTCAAAGTTGTGGCCAATCACATTAAAGTTGTAGTTAAAATCAACCAATCACATTCAAAGTTGCTGTTTAAATCAACCAATCACAAGCAAATTTCCCTTTCTTTCATAACTTGGCCATTCTCAGAAATTGTAACTTTCATGAGTAATAAGACTGTGTTGTTCTATTCAGTCTGTGATCGTACTAGTGCGTGGTCGTCCGATTTTGTTAATATTACTTGTATGATTACAGACCAATTCAAATTAGAACCCACTCAGTCCTATTACTATTAATAATAAAAAAATATTTAGTGTCATTTCCCTAATTTAACTTGAAGAATTCACCAGCCTGACAGTGTCATTGTGGCTATTACCTGTTCCCAGACTTCCTTTTATGGCTGGGTGTTGGGGCATGATATTTCAATACTGTTTGCAAACAGTTTGTTACATGTAACATGGCACAATGAAAGAGTGATAAATTAAAATAATTGAACTCTAAAAGAGAGAATTTTCAAAATTGCCAGTATTCTCTCATTTCCTGGGACTGAAATGTCTTGATGTTATCTTATATAGAGAAAGCACACTGAAAATAAACAAAATGTATGAGTAACCTTTCAAACTAAGTTGCAAATATGATAGCTAATTATTAAAAGATAAGGAACCTGGTCTGCAAACAAGGCAAATGAGAGGGTCTGAAGAAATAAAAGGTGCATTGCTCGACCTCATAGGATTGGGGGGAGGTTATTGATTGATAGTGTCACTGGTACTTAATACTGTTGAAACAGAAAACTGATAATGTTATAACTACAATAAAAAACATGAAATGCCCAAATAATAATGATAATAGTGATGATGATAATAGTGATGATGATGATAATAACTTTGTTAATGTGCCGGGTAAAATAAATAGCAGTTTCCAACTAAGTATGAACGCCTATCAACGATGTTAAAAACTAATAGTACCCCCATTTCCCTAAATAATTCTCTCTATAATCCCACCCACAAACCTAAAAGTAATTACAATATTAAGAATTACAAA
>JAHPZR010002449.1:147500-155256 GCA_019787425.1 Platygyra sinensis
AGATTCTGCCGCCTCAAAATTCCAAATTAAGATCAAAGAGGCATTGCATATTAAGTGGGAAAATCCCATCTTAATCAGCAGTTGAAGCATCTAGATTTGTCTCTTTCCTTCAATTATGTTATTCCTTTCGTCTTTTATTTTATTGTTCTTGTTATGCGCGCGCTATTTTTGTTTTCCGCGTATTTCACATTTAAATTGTAACGCAAATTTTGACGCGTAATTTTGCAACGTACAACCGTGAAAAGCTCATTTGCAACTGAAGATGACATGAGAATGTCAAAACATGTTTTGCATATTGAAAAGTGTCGTTTCTTTACTGAGAGTTAAAAAGAAAAGAATGTAAAGCTGCTAAAGATATTTTCGTTTCAGTGTTCAATGGATCGTTCCTCACTTGTGAAGCCGCTGACAAGAGACCGGTCTCGGTTGGATTTCAAATCTTCCAATTAAGCACTGTTTTGATATGTCACGACTTTTACATAAATGTTTGTAAAGCAAACACAAAATTCTAAATTATAATTAAGGGAAGTTGACGTAAGTCAGGGGCTTATTAATAAGTTGTTGCCATTTCCTTGCAGCATATCCCTGATCTAAAGTAGCCTAAATCAGCTTTTTGTGTCGTAAGGGTTTCAAATGCCCCTGTAGCTGAACCAGTTTCTGTCCTGCCTTCCTTTCACGCTTCAAGAATCCCTTTTATTCTTGGCTTGCACTGTCACGCAATATAAAAATAAATCGAAAACCATTAAGTGGATGAAGTCAGGAAATTAGGATGCTATAGGAGACTGGTAAAGATGAACCTTGTCCAAGTTTTAAGTCTGTGCGTTTTCGTAAACCTGAGATATTCGTCGAAATATTCTGCACAAATTTACAGAGCCCAGTATGGAGCCACCATGTTGGTGTACCTCCGTGGAACCCCAACATGGCGGCTGGAAAATAGTGTAATCATCTGGAACTTACTTTGGCTATCTGGGCGACTTATTATCTGCACTGAACAAAAAGGCATGTACATAAGCACTTTTCCTAATACTTTAACCTCTGAATAGGCTGAAAATTAGGACATAAGAAGATATTTTTCAACAAACGCGCTCGTAGCTTTATGTCACGCACCGCCATAGCTCTGAAATTCAAAATGCGTTGGTTTCCAGACGAAGCAAGCTACTGAGCTGAAACGTTGTAAACAAATGTCAATTTACCCATTCTAATGCCTGATGAGGATAAAAACTTTGGTGGCTATTTAGTTTTGGATTTTAGAAAATGATGACGTCACGTGCAAGCCAAGAATAGGTCTTGTAGACAGAAATTAAGTGCCAGGTTACGCGAATATACTTTCTGTTTGTTCCTTTTCTACCCGCGAGCAGAGGTCCCTTCGGTCTTCCCCGTCCCCCAGGGACCTGTGCTCGCATGGTAGTTCCGGCTGAAGCAACGAATTCCAGAAATGTTGAAGATCTGCATGCCTCATCCCCAGAGATTCCGGCTCGGCCAACAAACGTTTAAAGTTTACTGCGCACTGTTGGGGAAAGATAAAGTAAAGCAAAGGAAGCTACTTAGCCAAAAGTAAATATCGCATTTATTGAATGGTCTCTCAGGGGTATTACTGTTCAGCAAGTAGGCATTGCGTGCCTCTGAAAATACGCCGATGACGTTTTTTCGACCGTTGCCTGACGTGCGCTGTATGACGCTAGCAAGGCTCTTGTTAGGTCGGTAACTACAATTTATCCAGCTTGGATCTTTTAACTTTCTGCATTTACAAGAGTTCAACTGATCTTGTAATCCTATCTTGGTGAATTTACGAGCGGCAAAATAACCATGGCTGTACAAATAATTTTTGAATATTCGTGTGACAGCTGTCATTACATTCTGGCAACACTTTCATTTGCTTTTCATTTGGGAAATTTTTTGATATTTTCAGGTGAAGAGTAAACATGGAGCGTTTTATGTTAGTCGTCGTTCTCTGCTTCGTTTGGACGCACCAGGCTTTCAGCGACGGTAAGTACAGTACAAACGCTACATTCTCTCCCATTCTTAGTTGATTCAAGTGAAATTCCTACACAAAAATAGGATAATACATCATCATCAAAACTGCTGAATAAAAATGAAGCAGACTGCGCATATTTTAACTTCATAAGTGTTTCCAGCTTCATGGCAACGAAATGTTTGCTGAGAAAGGCCTCTGTTGGAGTCAGCTCTCTTGCTCAAAGGCGGTAGCCCATAGAAACCCATGGGCAACTCGACGTGTAGCACAAAACATTTTACGATTATGACTTTTGTGATTCTTGGGGCTTTTATAATCTGATCTATCTCCAAAAATAATATTGCCGCCCTAAAAAAAACGCAAAATATTTACTCTACTGTGAAGAAGAAGATTACTGGTACGACAAGGAACGCGCTAGTCTGATAATAGGAAGCTTAACCACGCGCGTTTTTGAGACGCGGACGGCAACCGGAAAAGAACATTTTGCGTGCTAGGACCGTCTTGTCTCCCAGATTTTTATACTACTTATCTCTAATGGAGAAAAGATATTTAGCAATGTGAATGTGGTTGTGCGAGAGCAAGTTAAAAGTGAAAATAGCTCACTTCCGGTTGGCGTCCGCATCTAAGAAACGCGCATGCTTAAGCTCCCTAATATATATTAAGCAGACAGGGATGTAAGGAGGAACCTCGAATTGACGAACTTGTAGTTATTTAATTTAACGAAGACCTCGGTAAAACGAACGATATTCCTCGCTCCAGTAATAGTTAACAATTATTCACCGACGTAGAGGTGAATAGTGGTGGATATTTACCGAGCCGCGAATCGGCGAGATAAATACACTCTTTTTTATATATAAGAATGTTGTTTTTCTGGCTCAGGCTGAATATTCTTATTTTTCTGCCGATTTTGGGCTGAAAATATTATTGTATTATTCTTAATACTTACATATAAACGACTTTACTCTTATTATTGATTGTCTTGTAATACACTCTTTTTTTTAATAAGAACAAACTTAATAAGAACATTGAGGCTGAAATCGCTCGAAAAATAAGAACAATTTAAGGACAATCTGAGGCTGAAATTTTTTTCACCAAACAAACAGACCGCGACGACAGTGTGAAGCCAACGTTTCTTTTCAAAATTCAGGGTCTTTACTATACAGTCTTCCAGATATATTCATCACTCTTAAACTTCATTATCACACTTTTCGTGTGTAAACAGTAACAGATTACATGTATGAGTATAAACACTGAACACTACATGTACTGATAAATACAGGTTCTTTGTCCATCACTGTATGATGCATGTGAAAGGTATGGTTTAGGTACCCTGCAGGTCAGGGTCCCTACAGTGAAGTACTGTACAGTACGGTATAACCACATTTGGAGCCATTAGAGAACACAGAATTTTAAGAACAAAATAGGAACATTTTGAGGCTGAAATGGCCGAAAAAAGAAGAACATTGAGCCTGAGCTAAATTTTACTGGTTCTTAATAGAGTGTAATATTGTGTGCAAAGAAACATTCATTCATTCATTCCGATTATTCTTATAGCTTATGACGTTTGACATTTTAATACTTTTTTTGCGGTTTAGTTTATCATCCGTGTGCTGTGTACTGTGCGTATGTATTACATGTGCCGTTCACCGAACTGTCATTAGCGTTGGACATTTCTTACAGCTAGTGCAGATTTTTTGTTTTGTTCGCTAGTTTCGCCGCTCAGAGAAAGGAATAATTTTATGCGGTTAAGGTAAAAACATAAAATTGTGTTGTATTTAGAGAGTTTCAACACACAAAATTATATCTATCCTTTTAAAAATCTCAGCCTCTGCTTTATTCTTAAAATATTCTTAAAATTTCGCAAATTTCAGCCTCAATACTCTTATAAAATATATTCTTATAGAAAAAAAAAAGAGTGTATCGAGTTTCCACTGTCCTGACAATTAACGTCCAAATATTCGGTCTTCGAACGGTGCAGTTGCAGGCAGAATTTCACTGAATAACAAGTGTCATAAACAATCACAAAAAGGACTCCCCTTTTTATCAAATCCTAATAGTTTCCTATGGCATCAATGTTTCCTAAATATAATGCCTTTTATGACACTGTTTTTTCGCGACCTCATGAGAGGATCACCTGAAGGATGTGAGGTTTAAATAGCTGTCATCACATTTCAGGTTTTGATGAACAAAATCATATCAACTTACAAATCAAGGACTGATATTGGGTCAGTTCTGTCAGTCAAAGAGTCCGTCTTGTCCCCAGACTCCCCTCAATCTAATCCCTCGCTACCAGTTCCAGGGATAATTGTTCAACCTCTGGCGGGACCTAAGTTTTGTTTTGAGTGTACGCAGAGCTGTTGTTCCTTTTGTATCTTGTGTCTTTGATTTTCTTTTTCTAGTAACAGAGCTTTGTTACCTTTCTCGGAAAAATCCCTTTTTAACCGTTTACTCCCCAAGACCCACTTAGAGATTTTACTCTGTCTAACGCCAGACGATTTTAACTCGTCAAAGGGAGACCCCTTGGGGCTTGAAGGGTTAAGAGTACATTTAGGTGTTTGTAATTTTCTTTTCATTATACTTACTTTCTTTCTGTTAGGTCATGATGATAAATGGGACTATGTAATAGGTGGCGACCATGGTAAGATGTTTTTGTATTAAAGGGTTTACCTTTTACAGTGTTAGATGTAGCAGTGATATTCCTAGTTTAACAAACTCGAACTGTAAATAACAAACAAACATCAGAATCTCGGCCATTTTGAAAGATGCTGATCACTCTAATGCACAAACTCCCTTCCCCACTTCTCCCATCCCAAAATAAGCCCACAAAATCTCGGACGTATAATGCTCCTGATAAAATGCCCTACCCGGTGAGTCCACCCACCACCCACCCATCCTGGAGCCGTAGAAATGTTTAGTCGTTCCAAGATATGACGTAATAAAACGTTCGCACCGACTAGCCAGACATATTTAACTCGCGTAACTATGGAAAATGGTTAACACGAAACTGGTTGCTGGGCTTTTGGCTCACTCACTTACTGCCCTGTGTTTTCCTCGTTACGCGTACAGGTCCGGCGAAATGGAAAGGTGACTGCCAGACGGGAAAGAAACAAACACCAATCGACATAATAAGCAATGATACAATTAAGAAAGACTTCGATGCTTTCACTCTCAAGAACTACGACCAGACGCCTAACGTTAACTTTAATGCTACGAACAATGGCCACAGCCTTGTTATCTCATTCCCTGACAAGTTCTACAGTGTAAGCGGCGGAGGCCTAACTGGTGAATTCAACACGGTTCAGTTTCACTTGCACTGGGGCAAAACAAACATGAATGGGTCGGAGCACTTCCTGGACGGGAAGCCATACGCCGCTGAGGTGAGTGACGTTAAGAACAACAGATGGTGATCTCTTCTTGTTAAAGGAGTACAGTCACGCCATTTTGAGTTGTTAGGGCCATCTACAAAATCAGTTTGAAACTGAAGGAAACCTGAAAATGGTAGTTCACTAAGATAAAAAACACCTACGAGGTCATAACGTTACATGTTAAATGCTCAATGTTTATGGTGGTACAACTAGCTACATTCGGACATGTGTGAAATGAACACACCGCTTCGAGGAGACTGGGCACCAGCTGAACGTGCGGGCAGACTGGGCACCAGTTCGACCAAGAATTTCGCAATTTTAGGAACGAGAGCAAATGGTACAAAAAATTTCAGGAAAAGTTTCCAGGAAAACCAAAAACTTATTAATTCCAAACCTTTTTAAAGTTTAACGCATTTGTCGCGCTGCTAGCATTATCTGAATTTCAATTTTATTTTAAGCTTCCTTCCTTTATTGTTCCTCTCTCCCTTGCTTTTATTCATTAATTTCTCTTTCTTCTTTTACAGTTGCACTTCGTCAGCTACAACACTAAGTACGAGAGCATCACCGAAGCAGTAGATAAAAAAGATGGGCTTGCTGTTCTGGGTGTGTTTATTATGGTATGTATTTCAAGCTTCTCGACTATAGTTGAGAGTCGAGACCACCTCTCCTAAGCGACCACCCCTCCTCAGCGATCAATTTACCCAAATACCAAAAGTTCTCAAGCGAAAAGTTTGAAATAATTACTTTTGCTTAAGCGAACACTCGACAGAAAATGGAGCGGAAATTGGATAAGGTGTTGGAACATTATCGTATTCCAGGGAAATAAAGAAGACGAAAATTTTTCAATGGCAAACACCGGACTTTTTTGTTTCAAATTGACTTTTCACATAAACAAAACATTTAAAAATTTAGTAGGTCTCTACAGTTACCATAGCTACATGTAAATAGGCAAAATTTTTGACCCAATATGGCCTAAGCTCTCGTTACCGACCACCTCCCGTGAGCGATCACCTGGGCTTGCCTGTAGAGAAACCTCTCCAAAATGATTACCTTGGGGACAAAGAAAGTGACCGTTAATTATAGATTATGGAGAGGAAGAGGTGTAACGTGGGTACACAATTTTTTAATTATTTTTAAATGCTTTATTTGTAGCATCTAAATACGTAAAGCACACGTTATACGGATTAAGTTTCGTAATCTTTTACAAAGAAAAATTGTGCACCTTCCGTCAGTCCGCTGATGAGCTGACACAACAAACATTTTTTTAGCAACATAGAAGAACTCTTAGTTACAAAACAGACAATTAAAACAGAAAATGAGGTAAATTCACCCAGAAAAACATAAAAGCAAATCGAGCTCAGTGAAAATAATTAATAACGAAGACAAACAAGAAAAAAGGAAAAAAAAACAAACAAATAAGTAAGCGGAATAAGTGGCGTTTGTCGACAGACAGTTAAGACGTGCTTTAAGGGGCGTTGCCGTTGTGGAGAGGTGGCCGGCGTTGAAAAGAGGTTTAAATAAGAGTGAATGAATGGACCGTCCACCAAAGCAAAAAAGCGGCCATTGTAGAAAAGTAGCCGTTGAAAAGAGGTGGTCGTTAGTGGGGGTTCGACAGTTTACTTTTTTTATTGCTTTTGTTGAATGATTGACTGACTAACTGTATGAGTGACTGATAGATTGGTTGACTGAATGACTTACTGACAGATTGATTGATTGATTAATTGATTGACTGACTGACTGACTTACTGATTGATTGATTGATTGATTGATTGATTGATGATTGACTTATTGACTGACTTAGTGACTGACTGATTGATTAATCCATTGATTAACTGACGGACTAGCTGACTGATTGGTTGGTAGATTGATTTATTGCTTGACTGATTTATTGATAGCCTGAATTTCAGCCGTCTCCTCCTCTCGCTAAGTCTCGGGAGAGAGTCTCTCTCCCGAGACTTAGCGAGAGGAGGAGACGGCTGACATTCAGGCTAATTTATTGACTGATTGATTGTTTGATTGATGAATTGATTGACTGACTGATTGATTGGTTGATGGATTGATTGATTGATTGATTGATTGATTGATTTTTTGATCCGTTGATTAATTGACTGACTAGCTGACTGGTTGGTTGGTGGATTGATTGATTGACTGACTGACAGACTTTTTGATTGATTTATTGATTGATTGATCGATGCTAGACCAATAGGCCTTATCACGGTTTTCGGACGCCATCTTGACGGGTAGGCAAAGCGGTCAGAAATTAGTGTTTGTATGGGAATCCGATGGCAAATATCTTCTTCCAAAATTGAGTTTTTCACAATTTGTGAATCACTAGGTAGAAGATTGTATTCAACATGTTTAAAGGACGTAGCTTTCCTATAAGTCGC
The DNA here is from genome assembly GCA_019787425.1 of Platygyra sinensis. Taxonomy (NCBI): domain Eukaryota; kingdom Metazoa; phylum Cnidaria; class Anthozoa; order Scleractinia; family Merulinidae; genus Platygyra; species Platygyra sinensis. The sequence continues at coordinate 155,222 of JAHPZR010002449.1, forward strand.
TGGACTATTTTTTGTAATTTTCCATACATTGTCTG
>JAHPZR010002451.1:0-37500 GCA_019787425.1 Platygyra sinensis
TTGATGGTCTTTTTAGATTTTTTCTTGCTATTGGCACAAATTCGTATCTTTCTGTATTCCTGACGGTGTCTGAATGAAACTCGAATACAGGTGACCAATCGACTCTTCTTCAAGCTTTGGAACAATCGTATCCATGTGCATGAAAATCTATCTGCGTTGCATCAAATGTAGAGACAAAGGTTTGTACTAAAAAAGTGTTAACCCACACCTTGTTTTGAAAAAAAAAAGGCTTTCTAAAAATTTGTTTCGCGTTTTTCGCTGCAACTAGCCAGGGCGGTTTAAGAGAACGATTCGCAGTTCCCAATGATAAATTTTTGTAATCTGTTTTCAGAATCGGTGCACTTAACGATTGTGCGGTAAAACACCGTCACGTTTTCGTGACCTCATTTGTCGTGGCAACCAGAATTTTTCGCATACTGTTTCAGTTTCAGCGACCTCACGAAATTAAAACCAACAGATCTGAACAGTGTATTTCATCAGTCAGGCATCTAAGTGCTTAAAATAGCATTTTACTGTCAATAGATTTGGGATAATTTATCCAGGAAGACGTTCATAGATCATCCACTCTTGGCTACAGGCAAAATCATTTAAAGACGCGCCTGGTTGACCAATATCTGATTTCTCTTAACAGTGTTACTGTGCTCTTGGACAGACGGGTAATGAGAATATAGTCAGTTGGCCGACAATTATTTTTGAGATACAATCATAACGCACCCAGATTCGCAATTCAATTGGGTTTAACTGACCGTCAGCCGTAAAATGAGCCAAAAATTTAACCGTCAGGCGTAAAAATTGTTAAGTTTTTACTGGTAGCCTCAAAAATATTAACGAGTAAAACGTTTTAGCCACGAAAGTGAAAGTCCCAGGATCTCTTGATAAGACCTTTTTGCTTCTTGTCTCATGGCTTGGAAGCTATATTGGTTTTGAATCGTCATAACAATGCCATTCTCCGTCGTGGAATGGTTCCAAGGTCTTGAATATGTTTTAAAGGAATCAATTTGAATGTTTTAAACAAAGAAATTAAATTTATAACTTTTTAAAACAATGGTAATTAATTTCTAATATTTCTTCTTGCAGTAAGTAAAATAAATTAACCATTAGCAATTAATAAGATAAAATATCAGCCGTTAACCTTGCAACCTCATTGAAGAATCTCTGGGCATGAAAACTTGCAATATCAAATCACTGATATGGTATTGCTGGATGGCGGAATTTGGGCCCGGGGGGGGGGGGGGTACTCCCAGAAAAATTGGGTGGGGGTGTGCGGTCCGCTTCCCAAAACTCTTACCCTATTTATGACCTGAACCTTACATCAAAATCCTGTTTCAGACCTTCGTTATAATTGGATCCCAAGTTCAAACCAATGTTAAATTACCGTAAACATAATTTGTGAAGGGCTTTTGTTGATTTTCGTTTCGATAATGAAGAAAACGTGGCTTTTCGGCTTAAAATCATACCCATATCAAGGCTAGAGTACAAAAACCATACCCTATTTATGAGCAAAATGGCTAAAATCAGCTAAAAACGATACCCTGTTCATGACCAAAACGGGTGAAAAACCATACCCTTTGGGGCTGCACATACCTATTTAGCCCATATAAGGGAGTACCCCCCGGGAAATTGGGTAAATTCTTAATCGTACCTTTTTTGCTACGAGGGCATATCAGCCTCGTTTAGTCTCTCTCAGTAGGTATTTTCAACTCGACTACATCTCGCCATGGCTCACCCAACCCTCAGTCTGAAATGCCGTCGAAACATACCGAAAAGGTACGAATTGATGAAAATACATTCCTTTTAATTCAGTGGTTTTGAGGATGTGGGGCTTTGTTGAGACAATTTGTTTTGATTGCCTGATTGTTTTGTTGGAGTTTAGTTTAAACCAACAGGGATCACACTAACCACGGATTACTCAGTGGGGAAGGGGCTTGTCGTATGATTCCGAACGGGAGTCCTGTGAGTCAAGTTCAACGCTTAGACGCGCGTCTACTACTACCTCCTCCCCCCTTAGAGTTTACGTTTCTATTTTGGTTCTTGCGTGTTTTTGCGCGTCAATCAGAAGAGTGCGCGAAAAGAAAACTGAAGTGGTGGTTGGGTTGTCTACATCCTCACGTCATATTTACGTCCTGTGACAATCTGTCTTCTTTGAATATCCTGAAATACTTGGATCATTTTCTTTTGCAAAAAATGAAATACTTTTAGCAAGGTGACAGGTTCTAGTTGGAATTTACATCATATTTTCGAGAAAATGTAACTTGCCCCTGTAAATGCATTTAAAATAAAAATTTGAAAACGTTGTTAAAGCAATGGTTACGCAAAACATACAAGCTTGAATTGAAATTAACCTGGAGCAGAAGAAGTTCAGTAATCTCTAAACCGCCTACAGCTGGCTTACTAACGCCTTACTGACGCCAATTCAAGATGGAGGATCATGCGTGCCAATCTCATAATAAAAATGATATATGTAGCATTCGATGATTTCAGTTTTTTTTTTGAAAAGTGTAAAGAACGTCACGCTTGAAAATTTCATTTTCTAATTTCCTCATGCAACGTCTAATTTTATGACTTATTTACAGATATCCGGTGTTTTGCTTTCCAGAGTGAACAGTGCAGAACAAACCTCACAGTTGATTCACTCCATTCTAGGAATACAAGCTGGTCTTCAGGCTTTTATTTCGACATTCACTGAACATTGGCGAGGTAAGTACAACTTGTCTTGAATTGAATGCCTTGATTTTATAATCTTAACGAGTTGAACTAAATAGGGAAGATTTTGTTTCGCCAAGGTATAAATACTTACCGCAAAGTTTAGCAAAAACCTCATGACAATAGAGAGTAATTACGAAACGTTTTACGGCAAATGGGAGGCTTTTGCACTACCTGTGTAGCCTGTTTTTTGCTAAAGAGAGAATATCAGTATTTGCGGTGACTAGAAACATTTGTTCGTCTACCGTTCTGTTGGATTAATTTAAGGATTTTAGAAAAGAAAGAAAACAAATTAAGACTAAATTTTTTTTCATTTGTAGTTCACCGTACACGGCATTCCTCAACTCTGTTTAAGAAATGTATTCGCAAATGGACCTGAATGATCACTTCGACTTTAACGAGGTTGAATTTACTCATGAAAATTTTCCAAAGGTGATTTGTTCATTCCAATATTTCATACTTTGAGTGTTTCGGAAATGTCAATTACAAAATAGAGAAATTGAACTTGTATATCCGAAATGAATTCGGCCCTTCGGCCCTTCTAAAGCAAGCAAAATTCTCGACTGTGATTGGTTCTTCGCACGCCTATTTGTCACGTCTTCCGTGCGCGATCACGTGGATGTCCAATTATGGGTATCCAATTTATTTTTTTGTAATTGGATACCAACGTGATTCCATGGATAGTCATTTTTAAATCCATGGCGATTCCCACGTCAATTATGCGCGCGTTGTCGTTTCCCTCACAATGTTTTCTTTAGGTTTTCAAACTTAACAAAAGCGCTGAAGTTTCCAAAAGACATTTTAGCTCAGAAATTTGTTATACAAACGATAAATTAGTAATTGGACCTCGGGTGCTGTAAATTCAGAGGAGTAATTGCTACTCATATGATTTCAAAATCGAGGGCCTCGCGCTTCGCCGCTGAGTGAGATTTTATAATCTCACTCAGCGCCGAAGCGCGAGGCCCTCGATTTTGAAATCATTTGAGTAGCAATTACTCCTCTGAATTTACAGCACACGAGGTCCAATTACTAATTTATCGTTTGTATAACAAATTTCTGAGCTAAAATGTCTTTTGGAAACTTCAGCGCTTTTGTTAAGTTTGAAAACCTAAAGAAAACATTGTGAGGGAAACGACAACGCGCGCATAATTGACGTGGGAATCGCCATGGATTTAAAAATGACTATCCATGGAATCACGTTGGTATCCAATTACAAAAAAATAAATTGGATACCCATAATTGGACATCCACGTGATCGCGCACGGAAGACGTGACAAATAGGCGTGCGAAGAACCAATCACAGTCGAGAATTTTGCTTGCTTTAGAAGGGCCGAAGGGCCGAATTCATTTCGGATATACAAGTTCAATTTCTCTATTTTGTAATTGACATTTCCGAAACACTCAAAGTATGAAATATTGGAATGAACAAATCACCTTTGGAAAATTTTCATGAGTAAATTCAACCTCGTTAAAGTCGAAGTGATCATTCAGGTCCATTTGCGAATACATTTCTTAAACAGAGTTGAGGAATGCCGTGTACGGTGAACTACAAATGAAAAAAAATTTAGTCTTAATTTGTTTTCTTTCTTTTCTAAAATCCTTAAATTAATCCAACAGAACGGTAGACGAACAAATGTTTCTAGTCACCGCAAATACTGATATTCTCTCTTTAGCAAAAAACAGGCTACACAGGTAGTGCAAAAGCCTCCCATTTGCCGTAAAACGTTTCGTAATTACTCTCTATTGTCATGAGGTTTTTGCTAAACTTTGCGGTAAGTATTTATACCTTGGCGAAACAAAATCTTCCCTATTTAGTTCAACTCGTTAAGATTATAAAATCAAGGCATTCAATTCAAGACAAGTTGTACTTACCTCGCCAATGTTCAGTGAATGTCGAAATAAAAGCCTGAAGACCAGCTTGTATTCCTAGAATGGAGTGAATCAACTGTGAGGTTTGTTCTGCACTGTTCACTCTGGAAAGCAAAACACCGGATATCTGTAAATAAGTCATAAAATTAGACGTTGCATGAGGAAATTAGAAAATGAAATTTTCAAGCGTGACGTTCTTTACACTTTTCAAAAAAAAAACTGAAATCATCGAATGCTACATATATCATTTTTATTATGAGATTGGCACGCATGATCCTCCATCTTGAATTGGCGTCAGTAAGGCGTTAGTAAGCCAGCTGTAGGCGGTTTAGAGATTACTGAACTTCTTCTGCTCCAGGTTAATTTCAATTCAAGCTTGTATGTTTTGCGTAACCATTGCTTTAACAACGTTTTCAAATTTTTATTTTAAATGCATTTACAGGGGCAAGTTACATTTTCTCGAAAATATGATGTAAATTCCAACTAGAACCTGTCACCTTGCTAAAAGTATTTCATTTTTTGCAAAAGAAAATGATCCAAGTATTTCAGGATATTCAAAGAAGACAGATTGTCACAGGACGTAAATATGACGTGAGGATGTAGACAACCCAACCACCACTTCAGTTTTCTTTTCGCGCACTCTTCTGATTGACGCGCAAAAACACGCAAGAACCAAAATAGAAACGTAAACTCTAAGGGGGGAGGAGGTAGTAGTAGACGCGCGTCTAAGCGTTGAACTTGACTCACAGGACTCCCGTTCGGAATCATACGACAAGCCCCTTCCCCACTGAGTAATCCGTGGTTAGTGTGATCCCTGTTGGTTTAACTAAACTCCAACAAAACAATCAGGCAATCAAAACAAATTGTCTCAACAAAGCCCCACATCCTCAAAACCACTGAATTAAAAGGAATGTATTTTCATCAATTCGTACCTTTTCGGTATGTTTCGACGGCATTTCAGACTGAGGGTTGGGTGAGCCATGGCGAGATGTAGTCGAGTTGAAAATACCTACTGAGAGAGACTAAACGAGGCTGATATGCCCTCGTAGCAAAAAAGGTACGATTAAGAATTTACCCAATTTCCCGGGGGGTACTCCCTTATATGGGCTAATAGGTATGTGCAGCCCCAAAGGGTATGGTTTTTCACCCGTTTTGGTCATGAACAGGGTATCGTTTTTAGCTGATTTTAGCCATTTTGCTCATAAATAGGGTATGGTTTTTGTACTCTAGCCTTGATATGGGTATGATTTTAAGCCGAAAAGCCACGTTTTCTTCATTATCGAAACGAAAATCAACAAAAGCCCTTCACAAATTATGTTTACGGTAATTTAACATTGGTTTGAACTTGGGATCCAATTATAACGAAGGTCTGAAACAGGATTTTGATGTAAGGTTCAGGTCATAAATAGGGTAAGAGTTTTGGGAAGCGGACCGCACACCCCCACCCAATTTTTCTGGGAGTACCCCCCCCCCCCCCGGGCCCAAATTCCGCCATCCAGCAATACCATATCAGTGATTTGATATTGCAAGTTTTCATGCCCAGAGATTCTTCAATGAGGTTGCAAGGTTAACGGCTGATATTTTATCTTATTAATTGCTAATGGTTAATTTATTTTACTTACTGCAAGAAGAAATATTAGAAATTAATTACCATTGTTTTAAAAAGTTATAAATTTAATTTCTTTGTTTAAAACATTCAAATTGATTCCTTTAAAACATATTCAAGACCTTGGAACCATTCCACGACGGAGAATGGCATTGTTATGACGATTCAAAACCAATATAGCTTCCAAGCCATGAGACAAGAAGCAAAAAGGTCTTATCAAGAGATCCTGGGACTTTCACTTTCGTGGCTAAAACGTTTTACTCGTTAATATTTTTGAGGCTACCAGTAAAAACTTAACAATTTTTACGCCTGACGGTTAAATTTTTGGCTCATTTTACGGCTGACGGTCAGTTAAACCCAATTGAATTGCGAATCTGGGTGCGTTATGATTGTATCTCAAAAATAATTGTCGGCCAACTGACTATATTCTCATTACCCGTCTGTCCAAGAGCACAGTAACACTGTTAAGAGAAATCAGATATTGGTCAACCAGGCGCGTCTTTAAATGATTTTGCCTGTAGCCAAGAGTGGATGATCTATGAACGTCTTCCTGGATAAATTATCCCAAATCTATTGACAGTAAAATGCTATTTTAAGCACTTAGATGCCTGACTGATGAAATACACTGTTCAGATCTGTTGGTTTTAATTTCGTGAGGTCGCTGAAACTGAAACAGTATGCGAAAAATTCTGGTTGCCACGACAAATGAGGTCACGAAAACGTGACGGTGTTTTACCGCACAATCGTTAAGTGCACCGATTCTGAAAACAGATTACAAAAATTTATCATTGGGAACTGCGAATCGTTCTCTTAAACCGCCCTGGCTAGTTGCAGCGAAAAACGCGAAACAAATTTTTAGAAAGCCTTTTTTTTTTCAAAACAAGGTGTGGGTTAACACTTTTTTAGTACAAACCTTTGTCTCTACATTTGATGCAACGCAGATAGATTTTCATGCACATGGATACGATTGTTCCAAAGCTTGAAGAAGAGTCGATTGGTCACCTGTATTCGAGTTTCATTCAGACACCGTCAGGAATACAGAAAGATACGAATTTGTGCCAATAGCAAGAAAAAATCTAAAAAGACCATCAAAAATAGACGGTGGTTTGCATCGAAAATAAAAATCGTAACCATTCAATAAATTAAGTCAAGAATCAGGTATATGATAGATAATTGATAGACAAAAAACATCGCCGAAATTTAGGTCTGTGCGGTTTTTCATTGCCGCGTTATTCAATAAACAGTTTCACCTAAATTTATAGAGCTTTGTATGGAGACGCCATGTTGGTGCCCCTCCGAGGGGCACCAACATGGCGGCCGCAAACCAACAGAAACATCTGTCATTGAGTTTTGCCTCTGAAACGAAAAATTATTACTCTAGAGTTCTGAAACATTGAAAGTGATACTTCTTCTAGTGCAAGAACTGTTCAGTTACCAAAAACGTAAGCGATAACTACTCTTTTGACCTACGCGTGATCCTTCTCGGACCGCCATTAATGTCACGCAACGCATAAACTTGAAAATTCAAATGTCCTCTATATAAAAATGAGGAAACCTATCGAGCTTAAACGTCTTTGATAAGGTCTTATGTCTGATGACACTAAAACGTCAGTAGGATTGTTAATTTGTCATTTTGGAAAATGATGACGTCACATGAAAACAAAGAATACAACCAGATAAGGGACGTTCGCGCCCAAAATGTTCCCACGCAGAAAGGTAATGATCTATTTGAAATTTTTTTTAACTTCCCACATTGATATTTTGTTCACAGTTTGTGTACAATGCGGAGATAACTGTAAATAAAATCTGTTTCTGAAAAGAAAAGTAGGGGTCACCGTCAAAAATCGTTAAATCCAAGCAAGCTATAGCAGTCATCATCTGCCCTATCATTGTTCATTTTAGTACTTAGTGCGCGCGCTCGATGCATGACGTGCCATGTGAATTTGCGTGCACAGTAAGGATGCGAAGTAGTCATGAGCGCCAACGTCCTTAAAAGCTTACCACTGGACAAAATCTTTGAGTAATAACCTTTATTGGGCTTATGTTGGTTCTCTCAGTGACTGGTTCATAGACTAATGATCAATTCATACCAACTTAACTAGTTTAACTAAATCAGGTTTAGGTGTTTTTTTAAATTCACTTTGAAAAGTCAAATTTCAAAGCACGTTGCATACATATTTTTAACAAATAGGTTTTTACTTTGTTAATTAATTTGCTGGGTGTGTACGCTATAAGCAACCGAACTTAACTCAGTTACCTTAGTACTCTCGCAGTAAGAAATGGGGTCGGAAATAATTAGCGCCTTTCAGAAACCAAGCAAGAATAAATTATTTACGAAACTGACTTGAATCAATATAGGCTGCTAGCAGTCTGTCTGTTGTTCAGCAGGAATTCTGAGGCGAGATACTTTATCCCAAAAGGGGAATGGAACGAGCAAACCGCCCTTGTCTCGCCTTCTTCCCTACTCGGCCATGGTCATTCCGCCCTTTTGCGTTCGCGATGGCTGAACACTCATCTAATTAAGTGACCATTAGGAAAAAATACTCGGCTGCTAGAAAGCTTAAAATGACATGATTTTTAAAGATGATTTCCAGGCTGCAGTGTGCACTCTTGAGAGTTTGTTTGCGTTTTTTGTTTTGTTTCAAGGAAGACATCACAATATATAAACATTTTGCAACTATCTACATGAAGTAACTTCAAAGTTTCAAAACAACCGCCATTATAGAGTTTAGCATGACGTTTACGGCAGATGAAAAACAGAGAAGATTACCTCTGGTTTTTTTAATGTTTTCTCTTAATCCTTAGATAAATAAAAACAAAATTAAAAATGTCTCTTACATTAACCGCAAAAAGAAATTTTTTTACTCTACTGTACAGACAACTGAACGTTTAAATTTTCCTCGTTTGACGTCATGCTTAATCTCTCTATTTTAAATGCGCAAAAGTCGAACGAATAAAAAGAAACATGACTTAAGCGAGAATTTCCAGTCTACCTACCGTTCAATTTGGTAAATTATTACCCTGGAAACGCACATGTAAAGATTTAAAGGAGGGCTGAAACTGAAACCATTTCAAAACTTTTTAAGAAATACTTTAACGAAGGCGAAAGCGCGACTGTGACACATCGCTAGACGCAGGAATACGCACAAGAAGAAAATAAAATAAAATGAGTTTGAATTTCAGACCAAAGCAGTCCTATTCAATAGAATTCTTTTCGGGTAAAAAACAATCTGTAAAGGTATATGCCGAAAAGGCGACTGTGACAAATCGGTAAACACGCGAGGATGTGCGAAAAAAGGAAATTACATCAGCGAAAACCTTTTAGCAAGCGCACTGTCCGATTGCAAAGAATTCCAAGCGTGAATTACAAGGGTGAAGATGGAGGACCAAAATTTCCATCTTCCAAGCGCCAGTCTCGTGAGTCTAGGGATAGTTTCGAATTCCGAAACCGAAATGGTGAGAGTGGCACATCGCTAGACCCGACAAGTCTAACGAGAGATCTATATCGCAAAAATATTACCACAGAAGTTTCGAAACCAAAAACGTGACTGTGGCCCATCGCTACACACAGAAGACAGACATAAAAGATGAAGATTTGAAGGAGTGCTAAAACTCTGTAAAATCCTTTTTTTAAGATTCCGAGACCGAAAACGCGACTGTGTCACACCGCTAGTGGTAGAAACGCCAAAGAAAGAAATAAAACGTCATGGGCTTGAATCTCTGACTAACGCAAAGTGGAATTGAATAGAATTTTTCCTGTGAAATACAACTTGAAAGATCTAACATCAGGCCGAAACTGACATCTTTTAAAGTCCAATTAAGTATAGTTTAGTATTCTGATGCGCAAAAACGCTGCTGTGCCACATTGCTAAAAGTGCGAGGATCCGCGACAAAAAGATTTTTTTACCCACGCCTTGTCCAATTCAAAATAATTCCACACGTGATTACGCATAATATGTGATTCTGAGGCGGAAAACGCGGTTGTTCCACATCGGTACAGGCACCAGGATGTGTTAGAAAAAGAAAAAAATGACACTAGAGAGAAATTTAACTCACGCACTCTTCAATTCGAAAGAATTCGCACAGTGAATTACACTTGTGATAGTTTAACGGAAGACCAAAACTGGCTTTTTTCAGAAATCCACTAAGGATAGTTTCGGATTACGATATTGGCACATCGCTAGACGCGACAAGTCGAACGACAAGAGAAAATAATGATTTGTCCGACAATATACAATCAATCCACTTTTCAATTGGGTAAAATACTAACCGAGAAATGCAGAGGTTGCCGTCCGCGTCTCAAAAACGCGCGTGCTTAAGCTCCCTAATGTCTTTTGGGAACTTCAGCACTTTTGATAAGTTTGAAAACCTAAAGGAAACATTGCAAGGGAAACCATAACGCGCGTATAATTGATTTACGAATCACATGGGTATCCAATTACAAAATAATAAATTGGAAACCCATAATTGGACACTCACGTGATCGCGCACGGAAGACGTGACAATTAGGCGTGCGCAGAACCAATCACAATCGAGAATTTTGTTATAGATACGATTAATGGTAAAAAAGTGCTTGCTTTAGAAGGGCCGAATTCATTACGGGTTTACGAATTCAATTTCTCTATTCAGTCGCAATTGGCATTTCCGTAACACTCAAAGTATAAAATCACCTTTGGAAAATTTTCATGAGTAAATTCAGCCTTGTTAAAGTCGAAGTGATCATGCAGGTCTGTTTGTGAATAATTAAGTTTCTTAAGCAGAGATATGAGAAATGACGTGTGCGGTGAACTACAAATGAAAACAAGAGTCTTAATTTGTTTTGTTTCTTTTCTTTCCTTAAATCAATCCAACAGAAAAGTAGACGAATAAATGTTACTGTCACCGCAAATACTAATATTCTCTCTTAAGCGTATAAGCGGCTAAACAGTTAGTGCAAAAGCCTCCCATTTGCCGTAAAACCTTCGTAATTACCCTGTACTGTCATGAGGTTTTCGTTAAACTCAAGTTACGGAAATTACTTATACCTTTTCGAAACAAAATTAACCATACAATTTTATACAAGTTGTACTCACCTCGCCAATGTTCAGTGAATGTTCAAAGAAAAGCCCGAAGACCAGTTTGTATTCCTACAATGGTGTGAACCTAACTGTCAGGTTTGTTCTACACTGTTCACTTTGGAAAGCAAAACACCGGATATCTGTAAATAAGTCATAAAATTAGACGTTGCACCAGGAAATTAGAAAATGAAATTTTCAAGTTTGACATTTTTTGCACTTTTCAAAAAACTGAAATTATGAAAACTACATATATCGTTTTGTATTTATTATGAGATGGGCACACATGATCCTTCATCCTAATTTGTTTACATAAAACACGTTAGTAAGCGGTTTAGAGATTTCTTAACTTATTCTGCCACAGGTTAATTTCAATTCAAGCTTATATGTTTTGCGTAACCATTACTTTAACAAGGTTTTCAAACTTCTATTTTAAATGCATTTACAGGCGCAAAAATAGTTTTCAAAAGTAGAACCTGTCACCTTGCAAAAAGTATTTCATTTTTTTGGAAAAGGAAATGATCCAAGTATTTCAGGATATTCAAAGAAGACAGATTGTTATAGGACGTAAATATGACGTGAGGATATGTATTTTCCTTCGGAAGTTAGCGAGAGCAAGCATGCTTGCATGCTAACACATTTTGTGTTAGCACGTGGAGTCTCTTGAGACTCCAGTGTAGTATATTTAGGAGCGCTTCGCTTGATATATTCATCAAGTGTGAGACTACTCGGCGGTGCTTTACATCACATTTTCGGTTTATTTTATCGCAACGATATGCCCTCGAGCCCAGAAACTACAAAAAGCCAGAACACTTCGGAGACAGTAGACGTATTTGAGAGGTTTAAATCCTACCTGGATCAGAAGGTCGAAAGCCTTACATCAGGTTTAGTTTCCCAAGCAAGCAGCGGAACTCAGAAGTTAGAAAGAGCGGATGAAGCGGGAAAGCTGAAATTTCAAGGCAACAAAGACCAGTTTCTCTTTAATTCTGAATTACAAGGGACTCTAGACGAAACCCAACTGAATTGCGAATCCGGGTACGTTATGATTGTATCTCAAAAATAATGTCGGCCAATTGACTATATTCTCATTACTCGTCTGTCCAAGAGCACAGTAAGACTGTTAAGAGAAATCAGATATTGGTCAACCAGGCGCGTCTTTAAATGATTTTGCCTGTAGCCAAGAGCGGATGATCTATGAACGTCTTTCTGGATAAATTATCCCAAATCTATTGACAGGGAAAGGCTATTTTAAGCGCTTAGATGCCTGACTGATGAATTACACTTTCACATCCGTTGGTTTTCAGTATTGGTCCTCGTAAGAACTAGGCAAAAAAACAATAGGCTAGTGTAATAGCGGCAGTTACGTTTCAGGCGCTAATTCCCCTATCACATTAAATCTGATTGATCTGATTGACCCATACGCAAAAAGCGCGAATTTTGAATTTTGAATTTGATTCGAGATACCCTCTAAATCTAATTTAGGGATATTGTATGAGTTCGATCTACGTTTTCACACCAAAGTGCGAAGTCCAATTGGTCATGTTTTACCAGCTGTGCAAAACACGCATCGGCGGGCGCTCTCATTCATCGACACAAACAAAACTAAGCAGCATCTACGGACATAAACCTATTGCCACTTATTGGACCTAAACGCTGCCATATCCAAACATATCCGACTAGCTTTTTCTGTGTTATGGAAAATCTGTTAATCTTCTTCATAGTGAAATTTAGATTGGAGTAATGTGAAGTTCTTAGTAAAAGGATCAGCGGAACTCAACTTGATCAGCGATATAAAGCGGGGCATAGCTAAATTCGGCACTGTCTTCACTCAAACTGGAGCACCTTACACGGCGAAAATACTTAAGCAAACTTCCAACAGCCATATATAAAGGCGTTGAGTTGTGGGCCAAAAGCATAAACGATTTCCGGAATTTCGGACGCCATTTCCCCTGCGCGACATCCGCGAACATCCTCGCAACAATGTACGCGCGTGTGCCGCAGGCGATGAAGCAATTTCCATTGTTCTAAAAATAGAAAAATTGTCCCATATCATGGAACCAACCCCAATACTAGAAATTGCGCGCGCTTACGGTCTCCGTCCCTAATTATGACTCCTGATAAAATCTTATTTCGGCTACGCGTTATTTACACTAAAAATTGTGACATCTCTTAAATCTAGACAATTCCTATGCGCCAATACCGAGAAAATTGAACTGATACAGAATACCATCGGGATCGGTTCCGTGAAGCATCAATCAGCGATCTTGTCAAGGCTATTTCGCTCGAATTTCACAAAAGGACTGTCACTTTGTGATTCAAAGCAATAACTTGCACGCGTGTTTGGGAGCGCGCCAACGACGCGCGAAATAAATACCTAGCTGCAATTTGTAAACTTTCCGTGCGTGTATTTCAAAACAAGTCTTCTAATGTAAAAATAGAATAAAAAATAAGAAAAATCCAGGAAACCAAACTCCGTGCCATTCCTCGTTTTTCGGCGGGGATCATTTGCGGTCCAATTTGGGGATCATTTCCGGTCTGGGGATCATTTGCAGTCGGGGATCATTTGCGGCGCTGTACAGTACAGACAACTGAAGATCAACGGCAAACGTTTAATTTTTGCCGTTTCCCGTTTGACGTAACGTCATGCTTAATCTCTCTCTATTTTAAATGCGTAGCGCTGGCAGCTTTATATTCTTTTGAATTCCGAAACCGAATTAGCGAAAGTTTCACATCGCTACATCCACAAAGTCGAACGAATAAAAAGAAACATGATTTAAGTGAGATTCTCCAATCTACCCACTGTTCAATTTGGTAAAATATTACCCTAGAAACGCACATGTAAAGATTTAAAGGAGGGCTGAAACTGGAACAATTTCAAAACTTATTAAGAATACTTTAACGAAGGCGAAAGCGCGTCTGTGACACATCGCTAGACGCAGGAATACGCACAAGAAGAAAATAAAATAAAATGAGCTTGAATTTCTGACTAAAGCAGTCCTATTCAGTGGAATTCTTTTCGGGTAAAAAACAATTTGGAAGGTAAATGCCGAAAAGGCAACTGTGACAAATCGGTAAAGACGCGAGGATGTGCGAAAAAAAGGAAATTACATCAGCAAAAACTTTTAACAAGCGCACTGTCCGATTGCAAAGAATTCCAAGCGTGAATTACAAGGCTGAAGATGGAGAACCAAAATTTCCATCTTTCAAGCACCAGTCTCAGTGAGTCTAGGATAGTTTCGAATTCCGAAACCGCAATGGTAAGAGTGGCACATCGCTAGACCCGACAAGTCTAACGAGAGATCTATATCGCAAAAATATTACCACAGAAGATTCGAAACCAAAAACGCGACTGTGGCCCATCGCTACACACGGGAACGACAGACATAAAAGATGAAGATTTGAAAGAGTGCTAAAACTCTGTAGAATCTTTTTTTTTTAAGATTTTGAGACCAAAAACGCGACTGTGTCACATCGCTAGTACGCCAAAGAAAGAAGTAAAACGTCATGGGCTTGAATCTCTGACTAACGCAAAGTGGAATTGAATAGAATTTTTCCTATGAAATACAGCTTGAAAGATCTAACATCAGGCCAAAACTGACATCTTTCAAAGTCCAGTTAAGTATAGTTTAGTATTCTGATGCGAAAAAAGTGCTGTGCCACATTGCTAAAAGTGCGAGGATGCGTGACAAAAAGATTTTTTTACCCACGCCTTGTCCAATTCAAAGTAATTCCACGCGTGATTACGTATAATGTCTGATTCTGAGGCAGAAAACGCGATTGCGCCACATCGGTACAGGCGCCAGGATGTGTTAGAAAAAGAAAATATGACATCAGAGAGAAATTTCACTCACGCACTCTCCAATTCGAAAGAATTCCCGGAGTGAATTACAAGTGTGAAGGTTTAACGGAGGACCAAAACTGGCATCTTTCAGAAATCCACTAAGGATAGTTTCGGATTCCGATATTGGCACATCGCTAGACGCGACAAGTCCAACGACAAGAGAAAATAATGATTTGCTCGACAATATACAATCAATCCACTTTTCAATTTGGTAAAATACTAACCGAGAAATGCAGAGGTAAAGATTTGACCTGCTAGCAACACTAAGATTTGGAGACCAAACGAGCGACTGTGTCACATCGCCAGACGCAGGAAGAAACAAAACAAGAAAGTAAAATGACATGGGCTTGAATCTCTGACAACGCAAATACGAATTCAATAGAAATTTTTGGGTGAAAAACAATTTAAAAGATTTGACAGACGGCCAAAAGTGGCATCTTTCAAAAACCCATTAGGCATAGTTTAGCATTCGAAAGCTGAATACGCGGCTGTTCAACATCGGGAAGGCGCGAGCATGCGCGAGGAAACACAAAAATGACATCACTGAGAATTTTTAACCCACGAACTGTTCAATTCAAAAGAATTCCAGGAGTGAATTACAAGTGTGAAGGTTTAACGGAGAACCAAAACTGGGATCTTCCAGAAATCCATAAGGGATAGTTTCCGATTCCAAAACCGAAATGGCGAGGGTGACGCATCGCTAGACCCGGGAAGTCAAACGAGAAGAGAAAACAATGACTTGGGTGAGAATCTCCAATCCACTCACTGTCCAATTGGCCAAAATACTACGCGAGAAACGCAGTGGTCAAGACTTGAAGAAAGGCTAACACTGGCTAAATTTGAAAACCTGTTAAGACGCGACTGTGGCACATCGCTACAGACAGGAAGGCACAGGAGAAATTAGTATGACTCGGGCTTGAAAAACATTTTAAAGATTTGACAGAGCGCCAAAACTGCCATCTTTAGAAAAGCCATGAAGCATAAGGTCGGATTCTGAGGCGGAAACGCAATTGTGCCACATCGATATAGATGCGAGGATGCCTGAGAAAAAGAAAAGATGTTATAAGGGAGAATTTTTAACCCACGCTTTCTTTAAGTCGAAAGAATTCAGCGTGTGAATTACAAGTGCGAAGCTTTAACGAAGGGCTAAAACTGACATCTTTCGGGAATCAGCCATTAAGGATAGTTTCGGATTCCCAAACCGAAATGGCGAGAGTGGAACATCGACAAGGCAAGTCGAACGAGAAGAGAAAACAATAACTCGGACGAGAATTTCCAATCCACTCACTGTCTAATTCGGTAAAATACTACCAGAGAATCACAGGCATGACGATTTGAAGAAAGGCTAAAACTGGCTAAATTTGAAAACCTATTAAGAATACTTTACCATTCTGAGACCGTAAAAGGCGACTGTGGAACATCGTTAATCGCGGGAAGACGCACAAAAACCAAGCAAAATTACGTGGGCTTGAATCTCCGCCTAACGCCATGTCGAATCAAATATAATTTTATGCGTGCAACACAGTTTTGAAGGTTTGACGGAAGGCCAAAACTCGATTCCACGCGAAAAATACATCTGTGGAGATTAATGAATGGCGAAGGCTGGCATATTTCAAAACTTTTAAGCATAGCTCAGGATTGCGAGGCCCAATACGCGAGTGTGAAACATCGCTAAGCGGGCAAAGACTTCCATAAAAAGGAAAAATTACATTGGTGAGAGTCTCTAACCCAGTTATTTATCAATTTGATAGAATGTGAGATGTTATCACAGGTTTCTATTTTTTTTTTCGGAGGGCCAAATCTGGCATATTTCAAACCTTATTATAAGCATAGGTTAGGACTTGGAGTCTGGGAGTTTGGCGCATCACTAAGCGCGCGAAGGCAAGCCAATGGAAATAAAAATATCATATTGCCGAGAATCTCCAACCCCCTTACTGGCAGAATTCCACTCGCGAAACAAATGTGTGGTGATTTCACGCAAGGCCTAACCTGGCATCTTTCAAAAAACCGTTAAGCATAGTTTGAGATGACAAAAGCAAAAACTCGATTGTAGCTCGTCGCTAAATGTGCAAAGGCGGACGATAAATAAGAAATAAAAATTCACCTACTCTTCAATTCGATAGAATTTCATACGTGATACACACGAGTGAAGATCTGACAAGGAACAGAAAAAAAAAACTATTCCAGTGGGACGATGACGTCAGATTCAATGATTTTCAGTTTATTGTTAAGGGAATTTCGTTTCCTCTGCGCACGCGTCAGAAATAAAAAGTTACTGGCTACAGAAACTGAAGCTACTTATATACTTTTTTACTGAGATGTCATTCTAAAATGTTATATAAAAAGTTTTATGAACATTCCTAATTTTATTTGGGAAGATTGCATTTAACGTAAACTTTTTCGGTTAAATTGCAAATTCCAATAGGTAGCCGATAAATTGGGCTTTTTATTGTATAAAGTTATGTCATGTAATTAGTATATTTTTCTTGCTAGAGGTCTAATCAACCTCATCAATCCCGAGATTAAATTAATTCTTCTTCTTCTTCTTCTTCTTCTTCTTCTTCTTCTTCTTCTTCTTCTTCTTCTTCTTCTTCTAAACCTGTTGTAGATTCTTCTATCTGATTTGACAAGTCAGACCAGAAAAAATTAAAAAAGAAACATTTTTTAACATTTTTAGGACGTTTGCGCCCATTGCTACTCTGCATCTCTAGTACGCGCGCTATTCTTTAGGCACGCGCGTGCCACGTCATTTATTTCAAGCGGGCGCACCGACTCGAAAGTCAACAAAATATAGCGTTGATGACCTTTGCGTTAACCATATGTGGTGTGCGAATATTTTTGTTGGATGCTTGGTGACCTCCACTTTTTTTTCGGCAGATCACTTCCTTTTCTGATTGTTTTCATTATACTTAAAAACAAAAACAAAAAATCTGTACGTGGGAAGTTTTAGTTATTTCTCATATACTATTCAAATAGGGTCAAATAGGCCTGGTACATGGATACAGGTGTGCGTAAGTAAGTAAGTAAGTAAGTAAGTAAGTAAGTAAGTAAGTAAGTAAGTAAGTAAGTAAGTAAGTAGGTAAGTAAGTAAATAGAAGTTGCATTTTTTAAGGCTAATACTACCAGATTTAATGACATATGTAGCAAAGATCTATCAAATAGGCCTATATATGTTGTGTTAAACACACATAACTTAGGTATGATTCTTCAACTTAAATATATGCCGATAGTAATGAATCCGGCTAGAATCGTCTCGAGTGACTGCAAATCCTAGAAGTGCTATGGTCTGTGATACGCCTTATCTTCAAAACGAGTTCGGTGACCCAATATTTTTTTGGCGTTTTTAATCTAATCTTATCACTTTCTACCTGCAGTCAAAGTTTTAAAAAAATCTGTACATGGGAAATTTTGGCGCGAACGCCCTTAAATTGCTTTTATAATCCTTTTATCGAGCTTGCCCTGAAACGTAGTCCTTTGTTTTATGTTAAAATAAACAGCGTTTCACCTCGTCATGTATTGGAGCGACGGGTTAAGAGGGTCTCATATAACTCTTCTGAAAACAGTAAGCAAGCAATCACGTTTCACGTAAAAATTGCAAAGGTTTAATTATGTTTCACATAAAAAACAGATTCTATTCACTTTTCGCAAAACATACATAAAAATACAATCCTTACCAAAATGTATTTAGACATTTCAGGGGTTTTTCACATTCCTAATGTGTTTTTTCTCGACTCCATGAATAGATCGTAATCTAAAGACTAATGATCTAGTTTTGTTATTAAAGACTCTTTCAAGGTACTGAAACTGTTTCCTGTCGCCTGACGCTACGGAATGGATTGAAACTTGAAAAAATTGGCCAATTTTTTCAAGTTTTGATGCTACTTGTTCCAAAAATCCTCAAGAAATTTATTATGGTTAGCCCTCTCTGATAAAATTCATTTGATATCTTCGTTGTAGCTTTACAGAAGCATTTTCTTTATGATTAAAGCCTCAAAGTATTGATTTTGGCACAGAATTGACCTAAAACAGCAAAATCCTTGTGACACTTCTCCTTTAACGGTGAAGGTAGCAACGGGCACTGTAGATCATGGTGCATACGAGAACTTCGACAAGAACGACCAAAGGTCTCTTTTAAAAACAGAAGGTTTTCACCCAGAGAAATTACGCGGAAATGTCAAATCTCGAAGTATAGGTGATACATGCAATGGCTTGAGCAGGCATCCCAAAAACTATAATTTTCGTCAAATATTAGAAAGTTGTTTCCAGTCCAGGCCATTGGAAGACATTTCCCTTTATTTGTTTACGAAATGATATCGTGTGACATGTTTTTATGTTATGCCCAAAAAGCTGCTGGTCGCTTTTTATTTGCAGAACGTAACGGTACTCAGCAACAGTACTCACTTTAAAACCTTACAATCTGCCCGTTTATATCTAAAAGATCACATTTAACACAATCGCGGATCTATCTACACCTTGATTGCTGGGAAAAACTTAATTTTGAGCTCTGCAAACACGGTACTCATTTTTCACGGTCAATAATTGTCTTACAAAAAGTCAACTCTTCAACACTGAATCGAGTGAGAACTATTGCACTCACTGTGCTATGACTTCACTCTGCCTAAATCTGGTGTTGAAAAATATTTTCGCTAGTTTTCGTGGTTGAGACTTTGAGGAAATTGAATTAACACTGTCTTTGTTCGCCGCTGAGTGCAGTGAGCGCTGAACGACGTCACTAACCGAGGGGTATAACAAATTCGTGGTTTAAATAGTAGAAGTAACTGCAGAACTGTACATTACAATGTAAAAAAATTTGTTACATATTCAAATCAAGTGACGCCATTATCACTGCTATCACAAACAAAAGTTACTATTGTGATGAGTCCATTTTCGGGTCCGCAGGCACTTAATTTCTAACGTACTGAACGAACACAACAAGCAGCCATGTTGTCTTTTATACACACACAACAACAACCACCCCGAAGGGGGTGGTAACGAAAGTAACACATTTCGTTCTAACAGGGAGGTACACGGTTTCGGCTTTCGCTACACTATATTATTTGAGAGCAACACATATCCCGGTGGCTCCAAAACCATTGACAAATACGGAAAAGTCGTGTAAAAACTCTTAGAAATGCCTGTCTAATCTCAGATGTTCATATTCTCGGGTCATAAATGCCCTTAGTGCTAAAATAAATATCCTAATTGTGCATAGTTTTCATGAAATGTGAAAATCAGACAATCGTGGACAGACGTCCTTGGCACACTTACGTAATTTAACCAATTATCTGTGTTTTACTACTGAAGTTTGAAAAAAGCACTGTTTTCTTTTTTTAAAAACGCGTTATTTTCCTCCTTTCTTCCCAATACAATGTTGAAAATCAGAAGAAATTGCAGGTTGTAGTTTATAACATTTTATTATTCAACAAATTGTAACACTATCCAAATATGGTCATGATGCTCTCGATATCTGTCATCCGTAGGTAACAGATATCCGGCGATATACGTAGCTTCGTACGTGGGAAGAAAAAGTGAAGTGAAAAAATGTCGACAGAAAGGTTTAAAAATGTTACGAGCTTGGAAATCAATTTTGTTATCAATTTGTTAAATAATAAAACAATTATCCTGCTCAATCTCGCGGAATATCGTCTGGTTTTAGCCGGCTCGGCCTACGGCCTCGTCGCCTAAGTATCAGACGATATTCCGCGCGATTTCGCAGGATAATTGTTAAATATTGGGAATGGGGGCGAGGTTAGGCAGGTGAAGTTGTATTCGTGTTTGACGTGTACGCAAAAACGCCAAAAGTGCAGATTTGTCCCAAGACTTTTGTCTCTGATTGTAGATTCTAGGCTCTCCTGGTTCACTGTCGCTGTGGTTAGTTCTCTAAGTCTCCATCCGCAATTGCATCCAATGGCCAGCTTTTTCATTTAGTTTGATGTAGTTTTTCTCCATAGTTTTTTTTTTTGTCACTTTCTATGTATTACTAAATGTGTTTTAAGTACTTAGAGTGGATAAAGCATTGTATTGTTTTGTATTTGTATAAAAGTGAAGAATTACTCTCCTCTAAATCTAAGTTTGACCCACCACAACACACACAACCCTTGGGTGCAGCTCGCTTCAAGCCAAGCGTTCGTTTTATTTCTCTAGAAGACTAGTCAATACAGCATATAACAATGCAACAATAATACATAAGCTTACAAAATAAACCATGTAACATACAACTAAATTCGTAAAGAAAACGAAAACTAACTGAAATGAGGTCGTGGAACAACAGCTGGGTGAAAAACCTCCCCGTACGTCCACTTGCTCCTAGGAGGAAAACCCCAGGCCAGCTGTACCCCAGTTTCAACGGTCCCCCGGGCAAGACCAAAAAGAAGAAAAAGTAAAGAACTAAAGCCTGAGATACAGACAAACGTGAAGACAAATAATCCATTACATAACCGTCCTTAGCCGAATCACCAGACCAGCGGCCATGCCGCTGAAAAAGACGATCTGAAATACCAGCTTTGGCGGCGGCAGCCCCGCCACTCCCAAGGCTATGAGTACCAATAACAGAAATTTCAGGCACAATGTCTTTAAAAGCTTCTAGTATTAAAACCTTTAAACGTGTATAACCTAAACCTTTAGACCTAGGCTTATAACCATACTTAGTTTTCGATAATCGTCAAAAAAACAGAGGGAGAGGGCTGACTTGGGCTACCTACCCCCTTTCTAAATATCGGCTCATTAAAGCTACCAGGCAAGTTGCTTGCCAGATGAAGCTATAACAACCTAAGGACCATCCTTGTTCTGATCAGTTTTACTAGATTCGATAAATAACTTTAACATGTCACTCTTAATCTCAACATCTGAACGAACGAGCTTAGCAAGCTCGTCAAATCTAAGAAATGCAGCAAAAGCTATCAAACAAATTACAACAGAACGAATTAATATAATACAAAGAAGTCATCGCATCGGCCTTATAGGCAACAAATTGTTCTAGCTTGGAGACAGTGATTGGCTCCTTCTTGGATATGCGGTGGGCCAGTAAACGTTGTGTACCAGAAAGAAAGCTCTTCACCAACGGATGATCCGTAGGAGACCGTTCTCCACCCAACTGATGCATCCAGGCAATGCTGTGAACGGCGGACTCTAAGAGTTGACGCTGTCTTCGCCTCAGACATCAAATGGGGCAAATAAAGACCAAGGTGAAACGAAGATGCGGGAAAAGTTCCCAGGTCATGATCACACGCCCAACACTTCCATCTGTTGTAGGTACAGGAATACTTGAATGAAGTACTGGGAGCTCTGCTAGCCAAAGCCGCATCTGGAAGAGATTCCGCAGATGAGAATAAAACATCATCACCTTGAGGAACAGCTGCCCGAATGCCCGTCCACATTGAAGAGTTGAAAACATCTGCAAAATAAGCGAAGGAAAAGAACACGCACGAAATACGAAAAATCAAAGGAAAAAAAAAAAACAAAAAAAAAAAAAAAACGAACGCTGAATAAGCGAGACCGAGATGAAAGACCTACTCTTACACCCCAATATAAATACCCTACTAATCACCCACATACCAGCGCACATGCCTAAACAAACAATAGATACCGACGAGAGCATATTTTCCTGCTAATTCCACAGTCAAACGCAGGAAAATACTACTCTCCTCTAAATCTAAGTTTGACCCACCACAACACACACAACCCTTGGGTGCAGCTCGCTTCAAGCCAAGCGCTGCCCAATCCGAGAGGACGAGAACGGGAAAACAGAGGCCAAACTGCAAAAGAAAAAAGCACAAAAAAAAAACTGAGCGAAACCAACTTCTGGCCACAAGCAAGCCACCCAATGGCAGAAAAATAACTGACAAAATCTGCGTAAGAAATCCACTGGCAACACGTAAACCACCCACTGGCAGAAAAATATAAAAAACTAATAAAATCAGAGTAAGCCACCCATTGGAAAATAAAATAGAACTAAAGAAACTGCGTAAGCCCTGCACTAACAGAAATATAAAACTAAACGCATAAGCCACCCACTGGCAATGAAAGACTACACTGGCTACCTGAAAGCCACCCATTGACCTCAGGCCGTCAAACCTTTTTTTTTTTTTTTTTGATAGATGATAGAGTGAAGCCCCCCATAAACTAAACTACGGCCACCCACTGGCCTCATTAATCAACAGCCACCCACTGGCCTTACAATCAACAGCCACCCACTCGCCTAATAAACAGCGGCCACCCACTGGCCTCATTTATCAACAGCCACCCACTGGCCTTATCATCTACAGCCACCCACTGGCCTTATAAACAACAGCCACCCACTGGCCTCATCAATCAAGAGCCACCCACTGGCCTTATAATCAACGGCCACCCACTGACCTTATAATCAACAGCCACCCACTGGCCTTATAATCAACGGCCACCCACTGGCCTCATAATCAACGGCCACCCACTTGCTAAAACTGGGATCCAACAGGATGTTAAAGCGAAAGTCACCCACAGACTAAATCACGGTCACCCACTGACCTAAATACACGACTGAAGCAAAAAACACTAACACGAAAACTGGACGCCATCCACTGGCACTAAAACAGACAACTGCTGAAAACAACAGGAAAAAAAAAAACATGAAAAGGAACGTTAACAACTTACCAAACTGATGCAGACGAACATCGAGAACACCAACCTAGAACACTAGTGCAGAAACCAGCATTAGAAAAAACGCGCCAAAACCCTAAAATTAAGATCTTCTCTTCCAAGAAGCACCAGTGCTATGTCAAAGTCGTCTTCAAAGGAGGGAGGTCCACCCAATCCTCGACGAAATGAGCCAGATGAAGGCAGTCCGAAGTGAGAAAACGCCAGAAAGGGGCGGAACGCCATAGCGGAACGATCGAAGAACCTTAAGGTCCTTAAGGGCAGCAAGACCTCATGTGTTTCAAAGCCCTCGGAGCAAGGTGACGAGGCGGACAAACCCAGTTGTTATCGAAACTCCACGACCTGGTAAAGGTATCCATAGCCTTACAGCGAGGATTCTAAAAACCTGCAATCAAATCTAGGTAACAAGTGGTTATATTCGTCAGCAAAACGATCAATAGAATAAGGCCCGCATCTCAAGTCTAAAAGGCGAAAAATATGAGGACTACAAACCAATCATCAAAATCAACAATACGGCTTAAATAATCCACCTGCTAATTTTTGGATCTGGGCACCCAATCAGGGTTGATAGAAATTCCGTGAAGAACGCAAATCTTAAAAATGCGCTTAGCCTCCTCTTGCACATTAGACTTCCGACTGCCGATGTCAATAATACGCGCAACATTCTGGCTGTCCGTGAACTACTAAACAGATAACCCTGCGAGCTTAGGCGCAAACGATTGCAAGACTTCACTCAAACGCCCAATATCTCACGCATTGTAGAATGTTCCATTGCTAAATCGGTAGACCAAACACCTGAGCCGCCAGCTGAGAGGCCCAAACTCAACAATATATCCGCCATATCCGGTATCAGTCGCATCCAAATAAGCAACTCTGACTGCACTAGATTTCAAACAAATTCGACCCGGCCAATGAGACGACCTAGACTGGAATGCCAAAACACTAATTCCTCCACGGCCGAGTGTTGCAGTGTAAAAGTTGAAAACCAGGACCTTTGTCCTGAAATCCAAACATACATTGAACGGGTTATCAAGTGCACATGAACATAGAGTTCAGCTGACCAGCGATGCTAGCTAGATCGGCCTAAGCGTTTACGATACGAAGCGCAAGAACGCGCGAAATGCTTCCCTGAAGCTTCTTAATCTTCGAATGAGGAGCAGAAATGTTATCAAGACTGAAAAAGCAAAGCCAGGCACCGACTTGCGAGGGCTCCCACTCAAATTTTTGAAGATTCACAAAGAAACCAGCGAATTCTAAATCGGAGTGACAAAAACGACTGAGCTCCTGGCAACTAGCGAAAACCGAGCTTCCCCCAATACCATCGACGAGGGATGTTATAACACGACGCCCAAGCCCACGCCAATAATTAACGAAAGCACACACTAACTTAGTGAAAATGTACGGAGCGGAAGACAAGCCAAAAGGCAAAAACATTAAAAACAAAGTATGTGATGACTGAATTGATCCACCAAGGAAAACCCAAATACTGGCGATGATCAGGACAAATTTCGACGTGTGATAACCAGATTTGAGATCAAAGGTAAAGAAAAATTAACCCGACTGAACAAATCAAGTAACTTCGTACCGAACAGACTACTTCCAAACAAAACGGTTTACAAAAGAAAAATCCAAACTAAGTCGGCATTTCCCACTGGACTGTCGAACCACGTGCAATGGGTTGATAAAAATGGGCGGAAAATCAACTTCAGAAACACAACCACGCTCAATTAGCTCTGAAATGGCGTATTCAACAAATCTTTAAACTTCAAGGCCGACGATCAATTAAGAATGACAAAACTCTCGGGCAAATCAGAGAAAGGAATTTTGTACCCTTCAACAATGGTGTTAATGAAGTCAAAAGCGCGAATGGAATTCATCCAAAAATCAACATGTTCCTTAAGTGAACCAAACTAAAACAAAGAAAGCTCTGAAGCTTTTTCAAAATCAAAAGCATCACTTGGTTGACTTATCTGATCTTGCTGAAGGAATGAGATTGGGGCAGTTGTTTCTCCAATGTCCTTCCCATCCACAAGCGAAGCAGTTTCCTCTTCTTAACTGGGTTCTGAGAAAAAAGGTGGCTTGACGAAACTGATAGGGCTGACGAAATGACTTGGAAGCGTCTTCTTCCAGCTCTTTCTTTCGCCTTATCCAACCTCTACTTATCGACAGCGGCGGTAGCAGAATCAAATTTGGCTTCCACAGATTCGTTAATTTAAATTGCTTCTCGTTTCCAACTTTCTTCCACTTAATGGAAATGTCCTCTTTAACCTTTTTACCAACGGATCGTACGCAGTCTTCTTGATCTTCAGAAATGGACCTCTTAAGGTCTTGTAACTTCGAATCAACGCGTTCTAAACTAGATTCCTGAGACTTCGCAAGAAGTTCGACGACATCTCCCTTGTTCATGACTGAAAACGAACGCTGAATAAGCGAGACCGAGATGAAAGACCTACTCTTACACCCCAATATAAATACCCTACTAATCACCCACATACCAGCGCACATGCCTAAACAAACAATAGATACCGACGAGAGCATATTTTCCTGCTAATTCCACAGTCAAACGCAGGAAAATACTATTCCCGCAAAAGTCGCTGATTCACAAATCACGCGTAAAGTAAATGCATAGTAGATTCTATGGATCACGAAGAGATCGGAAACCAGTTTAACGAGGACGGAAAAATATAGTTTCACGAATCACGGAAAAATAAATCCTCATTCATGCTTCACGCAAAGCAGTGGATCACAACTTGGTCAGGGATATAAAGCTGGACATACCTAAATTCTACTCTGTCTTTCTTCACTAAAACTAGAGCAACTTACGACGAAATACTTTAGGCAAATTTCCGACAGACATAAAAGCGTTGAGTTGTGGCCCAAAAACATAATAGATTTAGGGAATTTCGGACGTCACTTCCCTGGCGCGACATCTGCAAAAATCCTCGCAGCATGTACGTACGCGCGTGTGACGCAGGCCGCAATTTGTTCTAAAAAAAGAAAAATTGTCCCATATCATAGGGACAGCCCTAGAAATGGCGCGCGCTTACTGTCTTCGTCTCCGATTATGGCTCTGTCTCCTGCCCGCGCGTATATTGGAGAGACAGCAAAAGCTTGACGGAGCAGGGGGCGGTCGTGTGAAATAGGGAACTCCACCATCCCATGTTTCGTCGAATTTTTGCTCTCGGTTCAATATTCGCTTAATGCGGAAAACTTCTTCATACGGGAACCCTAGCTATTCAGGCTGTGGTCATGGCTTCCTGGTTTGCAGTCCAGCCATCGAGAGCGTTAAGAAGCGTCTATAAAGGTCAACTGCCTTTGAACCTTTGGAAGCAGATTGTTTTCCGTCCAGCACACAAACAAATCGTGCAAGAAATATCAGCGAAGTCGTTCGATGAGATGCCAGGACCAAGAGGTTTGCCACTTATCGGAACACTTCTTGACTACACTAAAGACCTAGGAGGCGGTGTGCGGGGTTATCAACGAATGCATGAAATACAGCAGCAAAGAGTTCAGCAATATGGACCAATCTACAGAGAGAAAATCTTTGATCGTCAAACGGTAACCATTTCCAATCCTGATGATGTGGAGTATTTGTTCCGTAACGAGGGCAAATGGCCGCAACGAGAACCACCGTTTCCGCTTTGGGAAAAATACAAACAGGATAGAGACCGAGTGTCAGGAGTTGGTTCTTTGTAAGTCTTTTTATCAGCTGGTTAATCTGTAACAGCTTCGTTTTATATAAAGATCGATGATAGAAAATTACAACTCTCGATGAAAAATTGAGGCAGAGTTTTGCGGCACGGGGGGAAGGGGGAGGGAGGTGTGGGGTGGTAGGATAGGATTACTTTATTTAGACACGGTAAACTCATCAGTCACAACTATAAAAACCTAATTATTTTCCAGAATTATTACAAATTATACACGACTAGCACTTCATTAGTCTAAAATTACTCTAGATAATCAATAATTATAGCTGTAGTATTAAATGACAAAATAAAACCTGCTTTGCATGAGTGCCGAGTATAAAATTCTAAATTTAACCTGATGAAAAGAGACACTCGCAGCCAGCCTGGAATGCGCTAAGGGAGTCAGCCTGCCACAACTCGATTGGTAAGCTATTCCAAAGAACTGCTCCAGAGTAACTGAAGCTATATAGCCCATATATGGACTACATAGGTACGTGCCGCGGAATAGGGTATGGTTTTTGAGGTTCTTGGTCTTTTAATAGGGTATCTTTTTTTACCCTTTTTTCGCTGTGTTCCTGGTGTGGTCCTTAGACGGGGTAGCTAATTTGTATTATCTATAATGCTGGAGTGTGAAATTGCCACATTATAATATTCATGACTGTCGTTCATACAAACACTGTTACAGAAAAGAAATAAAGTTTTTCTTTTCATGCTATTAATAATTTTGTTTTTTCCTTGAATAGGGTGTCATTTTTCGGATTTGGGCTTTAAAAAGGGTATCAGTTTAGGCTTATGCTTAGTCCTCAAATAGGGTCAGGGTTCAAGAACCTTCCTGGCACACCCCTCTCCAGACTTTGCGGGAGTACCCCCCCCCCCCCCAGGGTTTTGCAGCTGCTGCAATGTAAACGTCACATTTAAATTGAGCTTTGCATATAGTTTAAGTGTTTGGCGATAATTTAATTATTCCATGTAGATCACGTTGGGCAAAATAGGCGGAGAAAACTTTTGCTTGCTTGGCACATTAATGGCTTTCATTCAAAAGTAAAGACTGAAATATTTAATGGCTACTGCTACAAACACAATACTAGTGATGCTAAACATTTTCACTCAAAATTCGGCTCATCCCCGGTGTAAAAAGCTCTGGTACTCACCAGTGATGTAACACAAAGAAAATAACGAAGTCAACATAATAGACCCCAACTGTAACAATATAAGCTACAAAACAAAGAAAAACTTCACAGGCTTTTACACCGAGGTAAAGCCCAAAATTCAGATTAAGCTGATACTTAGAATAGACGGCATGTACTGTGTTTCTATTTAAACAACAGAGTGTTTCTGTTGAGGAACTATTGGCTGATAGTTGCCCCACGGAAATTTGTTGTTAAAACAAGAAATGAGGCTTCGAAGGCAAAAATGCTAGTTGTAAGAACATCAAATTTCCAAGGGGCAACTATCAGACTAACCTCCTGAGCAGACATTCTTTGGGCTTGTCACATGAATCTGTTCAGTTTATTATTACTCTTTTTTACACAATTAGTCGGCGCTGATTGGCTCTAAAGTAAATTTCATGTGATCTCCAGCTGATCTTTGGGGCAAAGTCTGCCTCGAGTAAACAAAGGACAAGGAATGTCCCTTTGAATTCAGCAGACGTTCATGCGAGAGAAAGATTGCGTGACGGGCCCAAAGAATGATTGCGCAGGAGGCTACTATCAGACGTTATTATTCAACAAATTGTAACACTATCCAAATATGGTCATGATGATCTCGATATCTGTCATCCGTAGGTAACAGATATCCGGCGATATACGTAGCTTCGTACGTGGGAAGAAAAAGTGAAGTGAAAAAATCTCGACAGCAGGGTTTAAAAATGTTACGAGCTTGGAAATCAATTTTGTAATCAATTTGTTGAATAATAAAACAATTATCGTGCTCAATCTCGCGGAATGTCGTCTGATTTTAGCCGACTCGGCCTACGGCCTTGTCGGCTAAGTATCAGAGGATATTCCGCGCGATTTCGCAGGATAATTGTTAAATAGTTCCATGACATAAACACTCTACTGTCTATATTGTTCACCACTAAATTTTCTTCTGCATGCCAGTTCAAAAATCATATTGAATTATTTTGTGACTTAACAGAGGCAATTTTAGATATAATTCTGTAAACCTCCAATAAGGGGTAATAAAATATCCCTTTGTCGGATTATTATTAAAATAGTGTTAACTTGTGTTAAGTTGCATGCAGATTGTAAAGAAAATCTAACGACCAGATTTTTTGCAAATATACAAAATTGATTTTTAAAGCCTTGTTATATTTGTCGATGTTGCCATGGCAACGGCACATATGTCAGCTAAACAATCAAAAAACCAATTGAAAGTTTCTGTTAATTGCTTGCTGCCATTTTGGGGACCAAAGGATCAAGGGTTTTAAAGAAAAAGGTGAATGAAACACAGTATCAAAAACTGTGTTTGGCCACCTTAATGCAATTTCAATTGTCTATTTTTTATAAGCCAACTAGTTTACAGAAAAATTTCCACGGACGAGTACTAGCCATCTGGCATGGGTATTTTCCACATAATTTGATGAACACTATTGTGTCACATGTTCAATTGAAACCAATAAGAATCAGAGGAAATTTAGTGGTGAACTATAGCGAGTTATAGAAACACAGTCAAGTGGAAGTTTGGGAGAATGAGAAATGCTGTAAGTGGCAACATGAGCCATAGACGATTGTTCCCACACCTTTTTTGAGTTCTCACAAACTTTCACGAATGTTTCTATAACTCGATAGAAACATGGAGAACATGGTTTCTATTTCTTTTAGAAAACACTGCGATAGCAAGAAAAGAGAAACAACATGATCATCAGCTGTGATCATTAAAATGTTTATTAATTCTTTTTGTTCAACTCCATCATTACGTCATCAGCTCGATCGTGCTAAGTTCTGTGTTTCCATCAAATTATCAAGAAACATGATTTTCAACCAATCAGTGCATATAATTGCTTAGGACGGTTTTCTAAATATCGATATTTACTATTTAATACCTGGTGCCATCGTTGTCTTTCTGCTCTAAATCACTGATTGCAGCCTTTAAAGATGCAACAACAACAACAAACTTTATTACCAAATAAAAAGTTAAACTTTAACAGTATAATATATTAATACAATAAAGGTAAGTTTTTACTTAGGATAACTAAAAAGGTAATAGAGCTGAGTAAAACTAAGAATAAATGTTTAAATAGAGGAGTCGAGGTAGGCGGCACTAAAGTTTGAGCATAGTAATTAATTAGTCAATAAAAAAGAGACGAAAAGAAGACATAAATAAAGAAATAAAAAATAAAAAATAAAAAACATTAGTAAACAAATAGAGATAAATAAATAAACAAATACCAATTGAAAACTCATGAATTGTAAGACTGTAAGGTGTTTGACTTAACTTTTTTTAAAAAACGTTTTAAGGGGGAGGTGTTTATAATGCTTTTCTCAAGGTGATTCCAAACTTCTACAGCTGCAAAGCGAATGTTGAATTAACCATAGTTTGTTTTGATGATATTGATGCAATAGTTTGCTTAGAAGCAAGCCTCAGGTATTGTAACTATGTACCGATGCTA
The DNA here is from genome assembly GCA_019787425.1 of Platygyra sinensis. Taxonomy (NCBI): domain Eukaryota; kingdom Metazoa; phylum Cnidaria; class Anthozoa; order Scleractinia; family Merulinidae; genus Platygyra; species Platygyra sinensis. Next base: position 31,001 of record JAHPZR010002451.1, read on the forward strand.
CTGTTTGAAAAAAAAATTCAAAGGAAGATGGAAGTAAATTATAGTGATAGTGATACATGAGGAGTGCAATGTGAAGGGTAACAAGATCATGCAGTTAACTTAAGGATCTCTAATTCCTTAAAAAGAGGCTCAGAGTGTTCATGTGGTTTTGAAAAAGTATTACGTATAGCTCTCTTTTGAACGTAACAGTTGTTAAGGGTTCAAGAGTAGCACTATAAGTATTGCCCCAAATTGATAAACCAGTAGGTGAGGGAGGAGAAGATAATTTGTTTCTATTTACATAATATCTAAAGTTTAGATAGCTAGTACTCCAATACCTTTTGAAACCTTCTTACTCAATTTGTGTAAGTATATATAGCTTCCAATTCAAATTGGAATCAAAATGAGTCCTAAATATTTAACTTGATTATAAGATTTCACACTGTCAGACATATTGGAGATACTAAGATTCCACCTACACACATGTATGAGCTATTCTTCTTTGCAGATAATGAAATACCACAAAGCTAGTTTTTTCAATGTTCAGTGTATAACCACTGGCTTACCTTTTCTAGTTCTACATTTAAATTGGTTTCTAAATTTAGAATGGACTAGGATTATTAAGAAACAAGTTTGTATCATCAGCAAAAAGTTGAAATTCTAAGATATTGGAGCATTTAGGCATATCACAGGGGCGGATCTAGGAGGAGGGTGCAGCGGGTGAGCACCCCCCCCCCCCCCACCCTGAGATGAAGCCTTCTTCTTCGTATTCGCTTTTAAAATTTGTTCACCTCACCAGTCAGTGACGTCATTCCTCAGAGGTGCACCCCCTCCTAAGATAAATCCTGGATTCGCCCCAGTGTATCATTAAATAAAAAAGAAAACGAAGAGGGCCAAGCACTGACCCCTGTGGTACTCCACATGTAACAGTTTGGTAATCAGAATTAGTACCAAGCAAGAGAAAAACTGTTTTCTGTTACTTCAATAAGATACAAACCAATCATTTGGAGCACCTCATGTGCCATAAAACTCCAATTTAATCAAGGCTTAATTAAATAAAATTTTATGGTCAACTGTGCTTTACATAGATCTAAGAAGATTCCACAGTTATAATAGGTGCCACGGTTGTCAATTGATCTTTTCTTCTTATTGGGCAAGTGGAGAAGAGCATGGCTGTGGTTGAATGTTTTGATACTAACATACTATGTTCTGATCTAAAGCCAAACTGCTTAATATTGTGTACGTAGAATGGAAAATTTCTCAAGATAGCTAATTAATAAATTATTATACATTAAAGATGATGCAGTGCCAGTTTGTTTTAGCACATCTAGTGACTATAAAGTAAATATTTTTTGATAATTATAGAGGCAAGTGAAAATTTTCAGGTTTCTTTTTCAAAAAAGGCTGTAACTGATGTTTAAAAAAAGTGTGAAAATGGTGCTTAGCAAAATTACACTGCACAAGAGCTATGAAGGAGTAAAGCCGGAAAAATGCAATCAAGAATTTTAGTAATATGTTATCAGTCAGTTGTTGTTAGCACTTGTAATTGTACAAAAATGAACCACGCTCCATTCTGGCTCTTTGATTCCAGTTATTCTCAGTGTTTGAACGTTTTAGTTGAAGTGGCACTTCTAAGCAAAAAGCGACATGCAGTTACACCAAAATGGTGCTGTTAACAAAGTTCTAAATTATCAGGGATGGTGCTCTGTACACACATTAAACTTGCAAAAACAGGATAATTAAATGAAATCGTTTTAATTATCATTGCAGCATGCATGCTGCAATATTAAAAGTATTGCAGTCTGTTTGACAGAGCATGTTTAGTTTACCCTGGATAATTTTCCTCCTGACAAAAAGGACAGCCTGCATTTTCCTCAGACAGTCATTTAAAGCATCTTTAAGACTGCATGCGCAATCATTTATTTAATGGAGAGAGAGAACAATAGGATTTCATGAGGATCTGTAATTATATAGAATAGTTACTTTGGCCGACAGGTTGACAACCTTTTGGCCAGTAACTACTGGTTTAAGCCTAATAAATCCACATTTGCACTCTACTGTATTCCAGTCTGCTGATCGAGGGCTCTTATCCCTCATGCAGCTAAATGCAACAATATAATCATCACATATTGCTGCTGGCCTTGGTAACTATCTAATAGTTATAAATCCACTTGAAAATCAATGGTCATCAAAGGTATGGAAGGTTTGTGAAATCCTGTATGTGTTATCATTGTCTTTCATCACTGATCATGGCTTTACTGTTTTTTTTTTAATGTAGGAGTGGTGAAGAGTGGTACAGGATTCGTCGTATCTTGAACATAAAAATGTTGAAGCCAAGAACCACTGATGGATATGCCGAGCCACTAAATAATGTTGCATCTGATCTGGTTACCCAAATGAAAGCCATGCGTGGTACTGATGGTATCATCCCAAGTTTGGCAGATGAGCTTTTTACAGCGGTTATCAGTGACACGCGCCCTTCTACGATTTTTTCCGATTTCAAAAACTAAGTTTTGGTGGACGTCAATCAAACGTCTCCATGACAATACTAGTAGTAGATGATGTTGTTTTTAAGCCGGATTATCCTTCCAAATTAACTAGAATTGTAATTCTTCAGAAAAGGGGAGTAAGAATTATTGCCAAAGTTGGATATAGGGAGAGTATAGCTGAAATTTTTAAAGAACTGAAGCTACTTAGGGTTGATCAAATTAATGAATTGGAAATTTCAATTCTGATGTTTTAATTCTGGGCAAGCACCTTATAGAATAAATCAATTATTCAAACCAAATCACATCTCCAATAATTATAGACCTATTTCATTGCTGTCCTTGTTTGATAAATTACTTGAAAAATTAATGTACAATAGGATTATTAGCTATGTTGAGAAACTTTCTATTCTACACAATACTCAGTTTGGCTTGAGATCGAAACATAAAACCTCCCATGCTCTTCTCCTATTGACCGACAAGATACAAAGATCAATTGACAATGTCACCTACTCCTGTGGATTCTTCTTAGATCTATGCAAAGCATTTGATACCGTTGACCATAAAATTTTGTCAGGCAGGTTGGAGCATTATGGCATACGAGGTGTAGCAAATGATTGGTTTGTATCTTATTTAAGTACCAGAAAACAGTTTGTCTCTTCGCTTGGTATTAATTCTGATTACCAAACTGTTACATGTGGATTACCACAGGGGTCAATGCTTGGCCCTCTTGCTTTTTATTCTATATCTAAATGATATGCCTAAATGCTCCAAATTCTATCTTAGAATTTCACCTTTTTGCTGATGATACAAACTTGTGTCTCAATAATACTAAGTAAACATCCCAAATTTAGAAACCAATTTAAATGTAGAACTAGGAAAGGTAAGCCAGTGGTTATATGCCAAACAAATTATCTCTGAACATTGAAAAAAAACAGCTTTGTGTCTGTGAAATGTGATACTAAAGTTAAATATTTAGGACTCATCTTTGATTCGAGTTTGAATGGGAGACCATACTTGCAGGAATTGAGTAAGAAGGTTTCAAGAGGTATTGCAGCACTATCTAAAATTAGATATTATGTAAACAAACATGTTACATCAATTTTATTATTCAACTATCTAACCCTTCTTCACCTACAGTCAACAGTCTATGAATTTGGGGCAATACTTATTGTGCCACCCTTAAACTCTTAATGACTCTTCATAGGGGACCTATACACACTGACTTTTTCAAAACCAGATGAACACTCTGAGCACTGGTGTGCTATACAACAAGTGAATTCAAATAAAGCTTTTACTTGCTTTACTTACTAGCCTCTTTTTTATGGAATTAGAGATACTTAAACGAACTGATCATGTTCCCCTTCACAATGCACTCCTTGTGTATCATCACCAGTATAATCTTCTTCCATCTTCCTTTGAAATCTTTGTTTTTCACCAATAGCATAGATCTGTACACTCATACAATACCAGACATGCTACTAAATCAACCTATTAAATCAATACCATCAAAACAAACTATGTTAAATTCAAAATTCATGACATGGAAATTTTGACTGTAATTGATATCCTTGTAAAAAATCCCGTTCTATATGGTAGAATAAATGAATAAAGAAATCAATTGAAGCTAACTTGGATATGCTAGAACATGGCCCTTTACCTTTTTTGTTAGTGTAGAGACTGTTATCCGACCAATATTTTCCTTTTCCCATCATTGGCCTGGTGATGGCATTTGTGCATTTGGCATTTGTGGTGAAAGGAGAAAATGTGGGTTGATCAGTCCTGGGAGGAGGAGGAAAGTGAAACAGCAAATCTATCGTTAACTTGTTGTATAATATGCAGTGAGAAACTATTCTTTCACCTAACAATTGTCACTAGTTCTGCACTTTTTGATTAGCACGAGTTTTGGTCATAGACCTGAAATCTTTTTTGAAAAATGTTCATTGTCGCACTTTTAAAAATTTTGATTGTAATTTTAATGCTTTAGCCCCACAAATAAACAAAATATCTTACAATTTTATTAATTTTTAACTATTGACTTCACTCATTTTTGTAAAAATTATATTTTATGAGAATTATTCTATTAATTGTACTTTTTTATGCATCTTATTAGTGCAACACTCCACAAGCTTGTTAGCATATATATTTTTACCCTGTATAAATAAAGGTTGTATATAGGTCAATTTTCAATCCACTCATTGTCCTTGTGTTAAGATTGTTCTGGGCAACACAAGCGACAACCATTGTTTTGAGAATTTATTGGTCTCCTGCACTGAAGTGCCATGCCAACAGTCTGACAGCAGAGTGCAGTAAAATGAGCCAGCACTGCTGAAGGAGAGGGCACAAGTTTGCTTTCATTTTGCTGATTACAAACTGTAAGCCTCTAGAGTGATCTCAAAAGTGATCAAGATGGAATTTGTCCAGACAATGTCAATACATAATCAAGACTGAAACAATTGCTGGCTGGCAAGTTATACTACAAGAAATTACATAATGTAGGGATTACAGCTGATTTTGTTGTCAGGAGCTGCAGGAGTGATATTCAATTTTTTTGGTTACATTATCTGATACCTACTTTATACTTTCTTCTGTAAGCCTATTTTAATGTATTGTATGATGATAATTTTTAACGTACTTAATATTGTAATTGACAGTTTTGTCATAATCAAGGAACACTCCGTAAGTAAGTTCCACGACACTGTCAACACAGTTGACCCTAAGATATCTTTCACCATTGAGTCATTCCTTCCCTGAAGAGTGTGTGGGAATGTTTTTTTTAAGTGGGCAGACCCACCAGACTCCCAAAATGGCTTCGCAGTTTTACCATACATCAAAGGTGTCACTGAATCACTTACAAGAATTGTCAACAACAATCTTATGGGATCCGAGCCACCACCAGACCAGTTAAGACCCTGCAACAGGAATTTGCTTCTCCCAAATCAAGACCTCCATCAGATCGGCAAACGAACGTTGTGTATAAAATCCCCTGTGCAGACTGCACATGGAATTACATTGGAGAAACGGGTAGATGCTTACACACTAGAAAAAAGGAACACATACCAAACACTAAAGTTTTAAAAAGTGGTTCCAACACTGCCAGCCATGCGTGGCTCGAAGGCCACACTATTGATTTTGAGAATGCACGCGTCATCGACAGAGGCAATTCACATGTAAGAAAAACACTGCAATTACAACCTAGCCAGGCAGACAATAATTCTAAGCAGCTGCCAAGACAATACTCAATTTTATTGTAATCTTTTCCATGTTATTAGCATTTTGTAACACAAGTATTTCTTTTATATTGTTGTATTTATTTATATTCGTTCATTATGTTGTCACCTTTCTGTACACATATATTTTTACCTCCGCTTTTTACACCTCACTTTTTAAAAGATTGCAGACTGGCAATCAAAAGCTTTGAGAAGAGATACTATGTCTGTTTTGCAAGGGCCCGGTGGATTTTGCAGATAAATATAAGTGTCCTGATTGGCAGGGTTGTCGCTAAGTGCTGGCTGCTGGAGAAATTCGCCGGCTGAAAAGAGGTGATCGCCGGCTGGATTTGGCTGTCCATCAGTTAAACACTTTTTTTTAATTTTTTTCTCTAGTTCTGTTTTTAATGCACTGCATTTCTGATATTCACATCACAGGACGATTATCCCCAGTTTCACATGATGTTGCCATTGATGAGCCGACATAAATGGGCCGAAACCTTCCTAGGAAATATATTGATGCTTTTATTACAAACCTGGAAAACAGATTTGCCAAAGTACCAGTTGTTGCTGCGTTCTCCATCTTCCAGATGGATGAGCTGCCAAATTAATTTAGTAGCTGCCAATTTAGTAGCTGTTTTAAATCACTTTTTGCTCAGTTAACATGACTATAATTAATACAACCCGCCTAGATTAGCTATGCTACAAGCGGGTTTGTAGATATTTAAATTTAATTCTGTAAATTATGGTTAAAAATAAAATAAAAAAAAATAAAAAAATAAACGTGACGATGCATCTTTTCACAGTTATGGCAAGGACAACATAA
>JAHPZR010002451.1:42500-60273 GCA_019787425.1 Platygyra sinensis
CTCCAGTATGACAACAGATGAGTCACATGGAGTCAACTAATTAATTTGCTCTCTTCACATTTGTGTCCACGAGACAGTAAGGACCTGTTAGAGTTACATGTAACAGATAAAAAAGACCACAAACAGGATCTTGCTGATTTCCTTCTTTAATCTTGCCATTTGAAACCTTCACAGTTATTGTAGAACATCTAAATCACACTCAAAAACTTTGAAATATTTCCATTGTGGTTGTTGCTGCCATTTCCAGAAAAAATAGCATGAACTTGAACAAAAATACTTGTGGAGAAGAATACTGTGACACAGGTTACAAATGACAACCCAAATTATAAAATTAGTTATGGCAAGAAATATAGAGTTCACTATAATTTCATTGTAATTTCATTGTACATATTGTAACACTAGAACTCAAGTACATTCTCATTCTTACAACTCTTAATTACTAACACAAACTTTTGGTCAGACAAAAGTGTCATGAGCTACATGTGATAAATTATTGGACTTTCCCTTCTCAACAGGTGGATCCATAAGACTATTCCTTCTTTACTGACTTGTAAATTATAATTTAATGCTGAGCTGTTGGCACAACACATTCTACTTTCAAATTTTTTTTTATAGTTTTCCTTACAAAAAACATTTTTACAAGTGCCAACACAAGTCTATAAAGCTGTTGACTAGCTTTGGAGGCTGCACAATTTTTTGGACAAAAAATCATTTGTAATCCTTGACATCCATTCTTTGATTCCTTGGGTCATTATATTTAACAATAAATTTATATTAGTAAATACTGTAAACTTCTAACTGTACATGTATTTTTCACACAAAAAAGTTGGTGGGCTTCAGAGTGAACAAATTTAAAAAAAGGTAAAATTGATGATCACAAAAGTTTCAATACCTTAATTTACAAGCAACAAATGCCCTTGTCATAGTGTAAACGGGCCCTTATATAAAGCGACTCATATTACCTATCAATGTCAGTCATGGCCAGTTTTAGTTGCCTTTCCACAGGCCTTTGGTAGAAGAGGCTTTTTGTTATTCTTGTAACACAGAACTGAGTAGTGGTTGCGACGCTTAACTAAACGGTGCAAATAAAATAGGTGGTGTACCTTGGGCATAGCACACAATATTTTCTTGAATCTGGATAGCCACACAAATGTTTGTTCAGCTGCCATTGTGTTTCCCTCTGGAAGTTCCTCTTTTAGTGTGGCTGGGTTGTACTTTTCCTGGCACAATTTGTCTTTATGGTTGCGAATATGTAGACTATCAATAACCTTTCTTATAGACAGCCATGCTTTGTCCCAAGGAGATGGCCAAGGCAACAGATTCCTGGCTGCTTTCAAGCCATCCAAATGGCACATATTGTCATAAGCCAAAAACACTTGGCCCCAGTTGAGTGGATTTATTCCCTTCAAAATGGTGAACAGCCATGATAGAACAATGATAAATACCTGCAAGGGGCTTTCTGACCTATGAAATATTAAAGTAATATATTATTTAGGTGAGTTCAGAGTTAAAGTCATAAAGGACATATTACATATTTTGGGACCCTGTAAATATGGCGACCAGTTGGGTGACTAAACAAAATTTCGTAAGTGGCTTAATAAACAAACTAAAATGTAAAAGGTTTCACACGATCATAAGAGTGCTCAATGCAAATACATGCAGAGCGAAATACTTAATATTCAAGATAGAAATTGTAACACAGTAACTCGAGTTTCACGCACAAAGCGATCATCAGACTGTGCCGTAAACGTCGGTTGGAATTAAATTTAAACTGACTCAAGGAGGGTTTGTGAAGCTATCCCGCTTCTGATTGGCTGCATAGAACTTGTTTTTGTGCCTGCATTTACAGCTGTAGTTATCAACTCAGATCTCTTGTTGAGAAGTGTTCATTTGTCAGCGGGTAGAATGCAGAGCTTTTCCATCAGGCACAAATAACAGCGTGATGGGTTTCTCCTTAAGATCTCGCACGTGTGACAATCGACCACTCGATTGAGAAATCGGTGTCACTATCTCAAAAATCTACAAATGAACTTCTTAACAAATGCAATAGAAAAAGCCTCTGGGATACAGATAGAACTTTAAAAAAATTTGAACTGCAGTCATTAGATGTATACAATGAAGCAAAAGGTCACACGTTTAAATAATACCCGTTTCCATAATATTTGAATGACACAATTTTGAATATTGAGGTGAAAGGGAAAGTGTATTAAACCGTTTTCCTACTCACTTAAAAAGTGGGCTCCACTTGTCAATTATCCCACCTCCTCTGACAACAAAAAGGTGGCCTCTGGACCACTTTTGGAGTCTTTGTTTTCCACTGGTCTCTTTGTTGCAAGAGGTTGGCTGAGGTTCACTACAGTCTTGCAGAACAGTTGTAAGTGCACTGTGCTCCTTTTCAATAAACCCAGTGTTTCCTGTTAAACAAGGAAACTACCGTCAGTAATTATAATGAGAGGTATATCCACATTTATTATACATGTCTGTACATGCAGTTGTACATGTAAGTAAACAGTCTATCTAGTGGTCAGTTATGAAAGTTAAAAAATCATAGTCAGTATTAAAATACTGTTAAAACTCCTATTCCCTGGATACCTCTATTTAGCATCTACAGCCACCAAAATGAGGGTTTTCTTAATTTATTTACCCGATGGCATATCAATTTACAGACTCTGTCTCAGATAAGAATCAGAGGTAGAAGGTGAAGAGTGTTAAAAACATTGAAACACCCATTCATCGTTATTGTCATGAAGTGGATCCTGTCTGTTTACTGAGAAATTAACCAAAGGGTGGGAATTATTCAAGGTTTATATCAGATAGAGAATTTCTCTGCTAAAAGATCAAAAGAAAGACTTTGCAATCTCCTGGAAAACTCTAGCCAAAGCCAAATCTTATAGTAATCTTACTAAACGATGTAACCTATCTAATACTGAGAAATTCTATATCCTATATAAACCGGACATGGCAACGCTTAACAAACCTAATGAACTCGTATCAACTTGCAGGCACAAGCGAAAGTTTCTACTTAAATTCAATCGCATCCTCAATAACCACTCATAAGTTTACAAATGTTTATAACTTAATGGTTCTTCAAATTTGAATTTTGTAACGATCATACTGCTAATGTATGTAAACCCTAGCAATGCTACAGAGTACAGTATATGGAATTTAACTGATGAGTGGACCAACTCTTTGTTGGCCTACGAAACAGAAATACGCATTGGGTATTTGCTACCGTAGTAAATACCCACTACTGGGTATTTGCTAACATAAGTGAGTATTTGCTACTGGTAGAAAATACTCACTGTGAGTATTTGCTACCATAAGTGAGTATTTGCTACACGTAGCAAATACTCAAAGTGGGTAATTACTACTAGAGATGGGTATTTGCGACTGGTAGCAAATATCCATTATCAGAATTGCTACCAGAGGTGAGTGTTTGCTCCAAGCAGCAGATTAAATGAATTTTGTAATTGGCAAATGAAGTATTTGCTCAATTTTAAGTTTTATACTTCGCGTCTTCAATTTTAGACTAACACCGAAGAGCTTCGACCTTCTTAATTTTTCTAAGAAGCCAGTGCGTTGTGCCCTTGTGCACACGCTCGAGATTGCCTCGCAAAATAGCAGGTTGATGTATGTATGTAATTTCACAGGTCTTAATGATTTTAAAATATGTCACTACGTAACCACATGTCCTTCCTCAAAACTACCTTAACTATTATTGCATTGTTTCTGAATGCTTGAGTAGTATGACTTTTATATGAACGATGATTTTCTTGGATCCTAATGCGGAAAACTTATTTTGAACTTACAAGTGAATATTTCTTCATCTGTCTCAATTTCCCTTTTTTCAGGTACCCATTTCATTTGATATTTCCTTTGCGTTTTGATCATTTTAAAGGTAGCATTTATCCTCACAAAAATAGGTGAATCTGTATTACTTTTCAAATTTCATTACATAGTTAGACGCATATTTTTTTTGTTTACTCTTTTTAATTTTATTTACACTGCATTACATTACATGTTACATTAAATTTACAGTTCATTACTTACATTACAGTACATCACGTACATTACAATACTTACTACTGACAACACAGTACGTTACTACATTACTGCATTACCACATTACTACATTACCACATTACTCCATTACCGCATTACCGCATTACCGCATTACCGCATTACCGAAGTACCGAAGTAGTAAATTGGTCAATTAGAAACAGAGTCAAGTTAAACGCAGACAAATGTAAGGAGCTCCGCATTAGTTTTACATCAGATTATGCCTTTGCTCTAGTAGTCATAGGAGAGGAATGTATCAAGTTAGCTAAAGATGCTAAACTTTTAGCTGTTACTATTTCCGATGACTTATCATGGAATGCGCACATCACAGAAGTTATAAAGAAAGCAGCAAAGAGGCTCTACTTTCTTGTTCAACTAAAAAGAGCTTGTGTTCCACAAAAGATTTATGCCTTTTTTACATTACATACGTGTGCTCCGTCATTGACTATGCTGCGCCAGTTTTCCATCACGCGCTACCAGCCCACCTTTCAAGAGAATTAGAACGCGTTCAGAAAAGAGCAATGCGAATTATATGTCCTGGTATAATATCAGCAAGCTTTAGAGGTTACGAGTTTAACAAAGGTTGCGGAGCATCACCATAAGATTTGCACGCGCACGTTTAAATGCATAATGAGCGACCCGAGCCATAAGTTAAGAAAGTTGTTGCCGCCTGTTCATAAGAGCAACTATAATCTAAGGCACGCGCGCACTTTCACTTTGCCGCGTTGCGAGACAAATACATTTAAGAACAGTTTTTTTTTATGGTCTAAGGAAGAATTGTAAATAACTTTTAGGATTCTTATTATACGTTTTTAGTCTCAGTAGACAATTATTACTTATTAGTAATTATTATTATAAATTATTACTTGTATGTAAATACGCAATTTAGCTTATGCTACAACGTATTTTAATAAAGTACCTACTACTACTACTACTACTACTACTACTACTACTACTACTACTACACTACATTAATACATTACTTCATTACTACACTACTAAACTACTACACTACTACATTACTGCATTACTACATTACTACACTACTACATTACTACATTACTACACTACTACATTACTACATTATTACATTACTACCTTACTACATCACTGCATTACTACATCACTACATTACTACATTACTACATTACTACATTACTACATCGCTACATCGCTACATCGCTACATTACTACATTATTACATTGCTATATTACTACATTACTAACAATACTTTTTTCACAATAATATTGTGTATTGTGAATACTAAAAATTTCCTTTTTAGTTAATTAACAGTAGTATTACTTACTGTTATAAAAGCATATTTTACATTAACTGAGGTAATAATTTAGGTATGGTGTTTTGACTACTTTGCGAGAGAGTGCTCTACACCAAAGTAATGAAAAGCAATAAAAACAGAAGTTCCAAATATTATTGTGAAGTCCAAATAGCGCGGAAAGAATAAATCATTAAGCTTTTTAAAAGAAATACTATACAATACAAAATATCATGTCAAGTTAAAGTTTATAAAGAGCTCGGGGAAGATGAAGAAAGTCATTAACGCATGCAAATTTTGGCCACTAAAACACACTTCAGTCAGCCACTGAGATTCCAGAATTTCGTAAGGCGCACCGAGCTTTGAATATCAGTTCCAAAATATTATTTTACAAACAGGCACCATATGATTTGTCGAAAATGTTGGTCTGGTTGAGCTCTATGTCATTTAACTAAAAATAAATTAAATATAAATGTTATACGTCTGTTACACCCTGGTCTAATAGTTCTTTTTTTCTTACTTAACCTGTGGACTATCAATACATATTATAAGGACATTTATGCATGCCTCTGCGCTGAGATTAGGACGACACAATAACAGCTAACAATGATGATGATGATGATGGTGATGGTGATTGTGACGATGATAGTAACAATACTTTGTTCCTTTACTTTGCTTAATCGTTGTGAGGTTTCACAAGATCCATTAAAATAACAGTTTTTTTGATAAAGTTGGAAATGGAAGGACTGTCATATCCGATGAAGTCTTTCTTTCAGTGTCAATTCCGTTACACTGCAGGTTTGAAAACCGCTTTTTTATTGACCAATCCCCAGGAATATTTCTAGGCTTTATTAGCGTCCAATTATGAAGCTTGAAGCTTGAATTTAAATGACTCAGACCTATTCACGTATGGAAAAGGTTGATGAACCTTTAAGATATGCCAGTTTAGTTTACCTCCTCAATTCAGTTGAGAGCAAATTCTCGTTTCCTAACTCTCTTAAGTTCATTTAGTAAAAAGAAAATGAGTTAAAATATTGTAGAACATCCATACCCTGGACAATTACAACATTGAGAAATTTAACTCTTTTTCGATTCATCAGTGTTTTTGAGAAAGAAGTAATAAAACATGACGAAAGAAAATAGAATCGCTGTCAGTGAATTATACTAAAACAATCATTTACCTTGAAATCAGTGAAGATTTTATTCATAATGTTATTAAATAACGATAGACAATAGAACCTCCCTGATTCCAATCCCCGCTATCTTAATCCCGTTTACCATTAAATAGTTGTACTGTTATTTAGTGGCATTTCAACAGCATAAGAACGGTCCATCATTGTATGGTAGTAGGGTCCAGTAAATCAAATGGCAGTAAATGTTAAGAATATCAAGACCATAAAATTCCATGAATTAGTTAAATTGTTCACTTAAAGCTTTCTGTGAATAAAAATGTAGACGTTTTGGTCATGGAAGTTCATTCAACCTTTGTCTGACAAACTAAAATGTTTGAACTTCAGGTAAAAGCGCAGGTAGCTTCTGGGCGGGGTCTTACACTAAGCCGTGCACGGAGTAGAGTGTGTTTTACTATTTTTTGATCGTTAATGAATTGAAAAGGCACAACACTCTTTTTACAACGCTCAACCTGATTTATCTAACTAATCAACTCACCAAACAACTCTTATTATCGTAACATGTCTCGCATATTTTTCCCTACAACTGCTTTTTTGGTAAAATGTTTATGAAACACTTTTAGGAATTTTCACTGTATTTGATTGTGCTCATACTTGGTTATCAATGTTATATCACTTAAGGAGGCTCGAAAGGGTTTTTAAGCTGCACGCGCACACGCAATCTACACACGCCATAACTAAGATACACGAGTCAGCTGAATCAGTATTAAAATCAGCACAACATTGTATTAACTTACCAAAGCTTTGAAAAAAAAATGGCGAGGAATTAAACTTGCCGTTTACTTTCTGAAAGCAATAACTAGCATTTTAACAATCTAGTAGCAATCTTACAATGCATCTGCTTTTTCTTACTTTAGTAAGATGGATGACACGGCCGAAAATATGAGACTTTTGTGCTAGAGCGCGAAATAGTAGTGTCATATCGTCCACCGCAGCACTCTCTAACAACGCTTCAACATGAACAAATGGCGAGGCCCCTAATCGTTAGCAAAATAAGGAGTTTCAAGACATGTAAGAGGTTTAGAGGAAAATCATGGGATGTCCAAATGAAACGCAAACTTTATACTTATGTGACTCCGTGTAAGAGGACCAACTTGTTTTCTTCCAGTTACAAAATATTCGGGTAGAGGGTGGAGAAAAAATTTAACAAAAAAAAAAAAAAACAATGGCGACGCACAAAAAAAAACTAACCCGCGCACTTGACAGAGGAATAAGAAAAGCCTGCTTAGTGGATAGAGAAAGACGTTAAGACAGAAAGTAGTGCTGCGCGCAGATAGAGAACAAGCGCAACTGATAGAGGAAGTACTTACCCGGAAAACAGGGGTCGCGCAAGAAAGGAAAGCCTGACCAGTGGAGACTTTCAGACAAGAAGCAGTGTTCACGCACATAAAATTAAGCCTGTTACCTAGACAGAGAAAGAATTCGAAGTTGCTGAATCATGAAAGATATTTTAAGGAGGAAATGAAGACTAGCGTTATCAACGAGAGTAAATAAAAGCAAAAGTCTCCACGCAAGAGTTTCTGGAGACACATTTGCTGACGTCAGTCACACTTAAGCTCAGACAAATGAGAACTGAATTAATTTTTTCCTTCGAATGATGAGAAAAGGGTCAGTTTTTAAGAGAGGAGCTGCCCCTGATCAAGCAAGCGAGCGAAGGCTAAACGCGACGCGCGCGCGAAAACCGAGGGTGACTATGATGCTTTTTCTCCGCCCTAATTTTCACGCATTTCATTCTATTCACTCGATTGAGTGAGCTGGCAAAGAGGTACCGCTTGTAGTCTGGACAGGCACATAAAGTTTATGTTTTTGAGCCTCTGCGGAATGATATTTCTTTAAATGCGGGGTAAATGATTAGGTTTAATGCCTTTATTTACATCACGTGAATCAAGAGATTTGTTCATAAAACCGCTAATATATTTCAGAATTTAAAATCGATCATCTCAAAAGACAATACTCGGCAAAACATCTAGGCCGAAAATCGCTATTTAAGCGATAAAAAGCTCACTGAAACAACGCAAGACTTTAAACTAGATTACGACAGAAAGAGACAAAATGTTTGCAAACGAAAAAAAAAGATAAAAACAGAGGAAAATGTTGTCATTTTGGGAGTTCAGACTATGTTCTTTCTCGGATCGATCCTCTGACGTGGCCAGCTGTGATCAAACCATCGCATTTAAGTTCAAAATTGATAGTTTGTTGCCGAAAACTGGAAAGTGGGTATTTGCAACGAAAGTGAGTATTTGCTACGAAATACGTTTTCGCAAATAAATGAAAAAAGTTAAATAAATCAAATGAATCGAAAATGGAGGCAATTCCTCTTTCAAAGCGCAGTCCCTGAGTGCAAAAATTACTTTGTAATCGACTAAAAAAGAATTTTTATGAGCAAAAAACATTTTCGAACCTTCTAAAAAAATTTTGAACTTTAAGGTCGAGTTTACATCAAACCTCAAGACGCGATATTTTTCAAAAATTCACCTCGCAAAGAACAAAAAAATATTCAGATTGACGGGGTCTTTGGTAGCAATTATCTTTTCTTAGAAGACCTTTAGAATCTGCCAAAATCGAGATTTTATTTATTATTTTTCTTGCGTGTACCTAAGATTGAGTATTTCCTACGTTAGTCATGAAAAAGGCGTGTTATTACCTTCACAATAAAGCACTTTGTCGCAAATTCAGCATTGCTGCGACAAAGAAAGTATAAATTTTCGCTACATATCGATTAAAACCATTTTAAAGTCTTTTCACATGATTAAAATTTCTCATGGAAAATGAGTAGCAATTACTCAGTCATGAATCTAAAGAGAGAGAGAGAGAGAGCCAGAATTCCTGAGGATTTATCTGTCAATTTAGATTTTTTTTGGTGATAAGCCTACAAAAAAAAGTTTTTACTCCATAAATTAAAGACGAAAAAGCCTAAAAAACCCAAAACACCTGGAATACGATGAGAAACAAGAAGTCTTTTCTCACATAAATTTTCATTACAAGAGATGCACTTGCCAATGAGTTACGGCCTTTCAAAAATTTGAGGTTTAAGGGTAGGCAAAAGTGTCCCCCAGGAACCTAATTAGGGTTAGGGTGATATCTTAATAGGACCATTTAAGGACCAGAACCAGCATTTTCTCACCCCAATCTGAAGGTCAGACTTAGCACCAGTCAAAGTTTTTCTCAACACTTGACTTGTGAGCTACGCGGACAATGATTTCAGTCTTTTCTTGCTCTCAGAGCAACATTCAGAGTGAAATTAAGCATTATCTCTCGACTCTCATTACAAGAAATTTGCCCTCTGAATGGGCAACCAGTTCAAAGTTTTTTTTTCACCAAAGGACATCGAGTCAGCAAACATCAGATATAATCTATTGGCCCGGACAAGAACTTCAAACTTCTAAAATGGGACAGATTGATTGACTTTTCCGTTCAACATTTCCGAAACAGTGAACTTACCAACAGCAGGAAATCTCCGCTCCTTTGGCTGGTTAGGTGAGGCCGGAAGTCTTTGACAAACATTCGAAGAATATGGCAAAGTTCGTGGTCGTTCTGAGGATCAGAGAATCAATCAAACCCCAAACATTAATAATTTGCCAGCCAAAGCACAACTGACAGTAGAACCACTGGTCCATGAACGCACCAGTTCACGATATTATTAACCATAACCGGTCACATGTCTGTAAGCTGAAAGCATTCCTCTTATCTTAAATATTTGTTAAAATATATATATTTATTTGTTTTCCTTCTCTCTGTTTTTTTTTTTAATCCGAATTATGATCAGTATGACTATTTAATTTTATTTGAAGATTTATAGTAGCTCTGCCATTTTTCCCCTATAAAATAATGATTCTGTCTCATTATTTATCTGAGGGAGCCCATTTTCTATAAGCCTGCTGGCTTCTTTTGGGCTTCCTCGCCATGACAGTCTAAATAGTTAGATTTTTTCTTTTCTCTTTCTTTTCTCTCTCTTGTAACTTTCTTATGGCAAATAAATAAACTGAAACATGTCTAACCTGCAGCACCAATTCGTCCCGCCCGGCGAAGCGCCTGGTCTTATAATTGTGGAAATACAACACCAATCCATCGTCCTTCATCAAAAGGGCATTGCAATCTTTGAAGTGTGCAGGGTCAAAGTCCTGACCATTGGCGACGACTTGCAGTGTCCGTATTTCGAGGCCTCGTGAAGGTGGTATGAAAACATACAGACTGACCATGACGAGGTCGCAACATTCCCTTGCGCGTGCTTTCATCGGACCAGCCAACTCGAATCGCTCTCTCTGCGTCGTGACTGCCTGTACAACTTGGTCCCTGAGGGAAGAGGAGAGAACGGGAAAATCGAATACGCTGTTGAATTATCTGCCGACAGCTACAAAGGTTTCCTTCTCTTTGGACACAGTCGTTACCAAGTAATTTCAATCCTGAGAAATAATACCCATTCACCTGCTTTACTTTGAAGCTGTCTTACCCTCTACGTATGATGCTCCAAAAACTGAAAAGATTTCATGGCTACTATAATAATAACAATAATAATAATAATCAAACAATTTATTAATCGTAACAAAACACTAATCATTAAAATCCTATATACAATTAATTCGCTAAAAAAAAAACTATTCCGTCAAAACACTATTTACAATTTCTTTCGATCAAAAAGAAGAGCACTTAGATTTGGTCAGAAAAAAAAATTAATAATAATAATAATAATAATAATAATACTAATAACATCATTATTTCCTTGGTGCACAAAAATTCACCTACAAGTGGTTGCCACAAGGCACCAATTTTCAAGATTCCCTGATAAAAATAAAATATCCCTGACCAAAGAAATGCAAAATATCAGGTCTAATAGTTTCACATTAAAACCAAAGGTTTCTTCCAACCTTCAATGGTTTATTAACTCAATTTTCACTGACTTTTATCCAAAAGGTCAATTTTTCCAGGCCCTAAATAAACTTCCATGGCATCTACATGACCTTGAAGAATTCTTTCCAGGACCGTGTCCTGACCTGTGGCAACCCTGGGCGTCTGTATACAAGTAATAGCCCAGTTAATGCATGACCCCAACATTTTTGGAAATTTTTGAGGTCACCAGATCGATTCCACTCCCAAGAACTTGCAGTCCTTCATCAACCAAGGTTATTATACTTTGATCTGTCATGTTTTGATGTTCTTCTTTTAACTGCGGCAAAACCCACGGATAGTGACTTCCTATTAATTATATCTAGTCAAGTGTCTCCCCACTGGTAGACAGGTAAACAGACACGATTCACACTCACCAAGGAAGCCATCAATTTTGGGCGTCCAATTCTTCCTTGCTGGACGGGTGCTCCAAGTCTCCTTCCTTCTGCAACAGGGTAGCCTGAACCCTCAATTGTTGTATGATCGGCACGTTATTGAAGAGGGGTGTGTCTTCTCGAAGCAGAAATTTGATTGGGTACAAGATCGAACTTATATGATTCCAGACCGTTGCAGAACTGCAACGTCTCTTTTCCTGGGGAGAGAGAATACAGTAGTTAAATAATATCATCCTTCCTTCTTTTTGCATTTGACACAAATTTGTCGATGTCTCGTAAAATTCTGGACACGCTGATAGATAGAATGAATGAAGAACTAGTCAAAACCAATACTTGGCTGCTACAATCAAATCACCACTTAATCTTACAGAAACAAATTTCATGCTGTTGAATAACTAAAAAACTAAACGTAAAAAATCAGACAATAGCTGACGACCAATTGAAGTGGAAAGAACACATTAATTTCGTTGCAAACAAGATATCAAGGTTAACGGGGATATTATGTTAAGCGCGGCATCTTGTAACTAGATCGTTAGTGTATGGCTAATGCATGCCAGTCTCATCTCGACGAACTACACAAAATGCAGAAGAAACTTGTATGAATAACAACCCTCAAAGAATACAAACACAGCTCAAAACCATTATTTGATAATCTGAAGTTACTGAATTTTATCAAGTTAATCATTACACTCGAGGAAAAAACATTTTCACCTGATCAATTACCTGTATTGCACGCGATCGAAAACCCAAAAAAATTACACAAGTCTCGGATCAAAACAAACGTCGGGAAATTAAGCATTAGTTTGAAAGGAGTTGGTATTTACAAAAGCTTGCCAAGTGATCTTAAGAAATATCCAGTGTAAATCAAATTTCATTAAAGCCAAAATTAAAAAAAAATACATTCTCACAGTCATTAGTTTGCAGAAATAACTAGATCGTTAGTGTATGGCTAATGCATGCCAGTCTCATCTCGACGAACTACACAAAATGCAGAAGAAACTTGTACGAATAAAAACCTTCAAAGAATACAAACACAGCTCAAAACCATTATTTGATAATCTGAAGTTACTGAATTTTATCAAGTTAATCATTACACTCGAGGAAAAAACATTTTCACCTGATCAATTACCTGTATCGCACTCGATCAAAACCAAAAAAAATTACACAAGTCTCGGATCAAAACAAACATAGGGAAATTAAGCATTAGTTTGAAAAGAGTTGGTATTTACAAAAGCTTGCCAAGTGATCTTAAGAAATATCAAATTTCATTAAAGCCAAAATTAAAAAAAAAATACATTCTCACGGTCAATAGCTTGCAGAAATATGTTCAATACCAACGTAGCTTACTCAGAAATCTATAAATAAATGTTTGAGATCTGTGATCATTGCCAGCCAGAGTTGTCTTATCAAGTATATATTAAATGGGGTCTCCTAGATAAAAGCCTGAAAAGGCTTCCCAAGACTTCCTGCTCAGGATTATATTAATTATTAACGATCGTTAATGTAATTTGAAAATGACTTCATAACATTCCTGATCGGTGTTTCTTGGCAAATAGCTGTAGGTTAATGCAGTCGTATATTTATTTAATGTTAATCTCTTCTAGTTTCTTTTGTGGTATTTAATGTGTCTGTGTGTGTGTTTACTTAATTAGCAACCGACTTCTAATTGTGATATATATATAGACATAATTAACTGGCAACCTGACATTTATAACTATTTCAGGTTATTTCAGGTTGTCAGTTACCCTTATTTTTTTTAATCAATTAACATCTATGTCACTGTAATTTAATCTCATTTTAATTTTAAATAAGGGATAAATAAAGCTGTTGTTGTTGTTAATTGCGTCGTGGTACGAAGTGTCGTTACAATCATGATCTTGTGCAAAATAAATAAATAAATCAATAAATAAAATAAATAATAGGCAATAAATAACAATTATTCCATGAGCCCGCGTTGGATATGAAGTGATAAAATAAACCAACGGGCGCGTAGCGCGAGTTGGTTATAATCACTTCATATCCAACAAGGGCGAATGGAATAATTGTTTTAGTAAATTCTCAAACCGGGTTTTGCTGCCGATTTTTATTTCACAATTTTACAAAGCGAAAAATTTTAAACTTGGCGCACTATTTTCCATATGATGTAAAACTCCGACTATTGGCTGCCGTTCCAACGGTTTGTTAAGTACAACGGTTTGCTTGGTCTCGTAAGGTCAAGATGTCTGCTAGTAACGTAGTTGAATCTCTTGGTAAGTTGAACACTGACCAAGCAGTTATAAATTGTTCAAAAGATACTATGCAGGGCCGTCTTTTCCACGTATTTTGATATCAGGACATCTGGGATCAATATTAAGGTGGCTCGATAGGCCAAAAAATCATAAAAACTTCATATTTTTGGAAATAAGTTTTCTGGGCACCAACAGTCATTGTAGTTTCAAGAAAAGTAAGTCTTTTGTAATTTTTCCCATGGCTATTGTATGTTTTTCAACTGTTTCTGGATCTGTTTGAACGGTTGCTATGGAAACCAGCATTGTTTACGCGTCGTTTTCCACCAAAAAAGCCAATGATTTCAAAGAAATCTTCACAGGAGCGACCAGAATAGATTTCAGGGGCCTGGTAAATAGTTAGGCCCTAAATGAGGACATTGTGTGCTGATACATGACGTACTTGGCATGAGAAAAACGTGTTCGCTTGTTTACTGAGAGTTGAAGCGAATTATGCCTCCAAAAAGGAAATTTAGGAACGTTAGAAGAAAAAAAAGGAGGTTTACAGGCAACAAGTATACTAAGAAAAGAAATTCTGAAGAAATGGAAGGAACTGATGATCAGGAATCAGTGAAAGAAAGCGAGGAATCAGACATCACCGATATCGAAGATGAAAAGATTCCGAAAAAACATCACGCGGAATTCTGATCGCACTAAATCGATGCCTGCTACCCTGAGAAAGTTGGACGATAAGTCTAGCGATTCTGGAGACCCTGAAAACGATGAGGAGGAAAAGATGGCAAGTATAGAGGGTTTTCGTTTGATTGATATCTCTGTACTTGCTTCAGTCTTCGAGTCATTTTGGTGTCCAATGTGTAAATATGGCCACGTCACGTTCGAGGAGGATTGCAGCGCCAAGATGGGTTTTGCTACTCTTTTTGTGCTAAAATGCACATCCAAAAAGTGCAAATACTCGAAGAGGTTTTTTTCCTCTGCTAAAATCGAAGGGAGTCAGGCTTATGAAATCAACCGAAGAGTTGTCCTTGCTACAAGGAACATTGGAAATGGACACCAGAGTCTTGTAAAATTCGCTGCGGTGATGAACATGCTACCGCCCATGAACGAGAACTCTTATCGAGATCATGTTGCCACAATTTGCAATTCTGCGGAGACTGTAGCCAAGGAGAGCATGCAAAATGCAGCTGAAGAGGCAAAAGAATTTTATGAGCCAGGAGAAGATGGGGTCTTTGACATTGGAGTGTCAGGGGATGGAACTTGTAGAAGAAGGGGGTACTCTTCAGCTTATGGGGTCGTCACTGCAATATCCACAGTTACTGGTAAAGTTCTCGATGTGGAAGTAATGTCCAAAGAGTGCAAGGAATGCATGGTTTGGAGAAGCAAAGAAGGAACTGTTGAGTTTCAGGAGTGGTGGGAAGGACACCAGCATCTTTGCCAGGCAAACTATTTTGGTTCTTCGGGGTCGATGGATGCTTCTGGAATGCTTGCCATATTTGAACGGTCTGTTCAAAACTACTCTGTTCGTTATACAGAATTTCTTGGGGATGGAGACAGTAAATCCCACAAACTTATTGTTGAAGAAGCCGTTTATGGGCCTGTCGAAGTAAGAAAATTGGAATGCGTGGGCCATGTCCAGAAACGTTTGGGGTCGCGACTTCGCTCACTGAAGAAGAGAACTGGTCAGACACGCCTTCAAGATGGAAAGCCAATTGGCGGAAGGGGCAGGCTAACAGACAATGTCATTGATAAACTGCAAGTATATTATGGGAAAGCCATTAGGAACAATACTCATGATATCCAAGCTATGGAGAATGCTGTAATGGCAATTTGGCATCATACACAGTCAACTGATGATAGCCCAGATCACGACCTGTGCCCCCCTGGAGAGAGCTCATGGTGTGGCTTTCAAAGGGATGTTGCACAGGGGACCTCTGATTATAGACATAACCATCCCCTTCCAATGGCTGTGGCTAATGCCATCTATCCCACCTTTGAAGCCTTGAGTGAGCAAAGTCTGCTTGCACGCTGTCTGCATGGTGGTACGCAAAACCAAAATGAGGCCATCAATGCCCTTATCTGGCAGCGTGCTACAAAGGAAACCCACTCTGGGCTAGCAGTGGTGGAACTTACTACCTTCTTGGCAGTCTCACATTTTAACAATGGCACTATTTCTATCATTTTAGTTCTTCGAAACCTGGGAATTGACCCAGGATTTCATTGCATCAAAGCTTGCTGAAAGCAAGATCATAATCGAATTCGCCATTCTCGCCGTAAAAGCTCTGAGCAAGCCAAAAAAAGGAGAAAACAGATCAGAAACTTCAAAAAAGGTTACAGTGACACTTTAGAGGCAATAGAAGGACAACAGTATGGTGCTGGTGCCTTCTAACATTGTTTTCAACTCTTGACTGCTTGCCCAATGATCTTGTGAACTTTATTTGGTATTTTCTAATTTTCCGTATTTCAGAGGTTTTGAAACCTTGTGACAATAATATCTCAAAAAATATTTTAGATAAGTACATCAAATTTTCACAGCATCTCAAGTGTGAATAGCTGTGTGCAATGACCTATTTTTATAGTGTTTGGACTTCTCACTCGTGGGTTATGCCTTGTAAATTGAAGTGTAGTCAGGGTTATTTTTTGGTCTTTCTTTGTTGAGAGCTAATTCATGAATGCAACATAGTACCTACCTCAAAGTAGGTCATTGCACAGCAATGATACAGTACAACAAGCACCTGAAGTTTTAGCTCTATAGCATAAAGCATAGTAGAGATATCTTTGCCAAAAAACATACCTATTTTTGTCTCTCAGAATTGGGTGTGGCTAGAATAAAGGGTGTGGCTCCTCTGAATTTTATGGAATGCTCTCCTAACTTAGTGGAAAGTAATGGGTAAGACCTATTTAAGTTTAAGGCACAAGTATAATGATATGATTTAAAGTTTAAGTGTTGGTAAAATTGTTGCCAAAATGAGCATTTTTAGACTATTTAATCGAATTAATACTTATCCAAGTACAACGGTTTTTTTGGTATGGTTCCAAGGTCAGGTGAACGTTGACCATGAATTGTTCAATTAAAAATGAAAATGACTTCATAACATTCCTGATCGGTGTTTCTTGGCAAATAGCTGTAGGTTAATGCAGTCGTATATTTATTTAATGTTAATCTCTTCTAGTTTCTTTTGTGGTATTTAATGTGTCTGTGTGTGTGTTTACTTAATTAGCAACCGACTTCTAATTGTGATATATATATAGACATAATTAACTGGCAACCTGACATTTATAACTATTTCAGGTTATTTCAGGTTGTCAGTTACCCTTATTTTTTTTTAATCAATTAACATCTATGTCACTGTAATTTAATCTCATTTTAATTTTAAATAAGGGATAAATAAAGCTGTTGTTGTTGTTAATTGCGTCGTGGTACGAAGTGTCGTTACAATCATGATCTTGTGCAAAATAAATAAATAAATCAATAAATAAAATAAATAATAGGCAATAAATAACAATTATTCCATGAGCCCGCGTTGGATATGAAGTGATAAAATAAACCAACGGGCGCGTAGCGCGAGTTGGTTATAATCACTTCATATCCAACAAGGGCGAATGGAATAATTGTTTTAGTAAATTCTCAAACCGGGTTTTGCTGCCGATTTTTATTTCACAATTTTACAAAGCGAAAAATTTTAAACTTGGCGCACTATTTTCCATATGATGTAAAACTCCGACTATTGGCTGCCGTTCCAACGGTTTGT